>CAIGRB010060995.1:0-15287 GCA_903798255.1 Fraxinus quadrangulata
CTACAAGAAATTTTACTTTAGTGATCAAAATTTATGTTGTAAAAAGTTATAATTTTAGTTACTTTGTTGAAAAAGGATCATTGAAAAATTTTTCAAGATAAGTTTTTGTTATCAAAATTAAATTTTGTTATATTGCGGTGACAATAAGCGGTGGTTGTGAGGGTGAACACCACCTCATCGTGGAGGCTCTGCAGTGGTTGACGGTGGAGAAGCGTCCAAGTTTAGTAGAGTAATCTAGTTTAGCCTTGTCCTTCACCTAAACTTTCAAACAAGGAGTCAAAGTTGGTAGCCCAGAATAAAATTTGAGCCACCTTCTTCAAATAATACATAAGATCACTGGCGTGCAAGAAAGTAGAAACCATTTGAATTTGGCAGTTTGGACCCGCATTGCCCGGGCAACACTAAGAAGTTTATTGTTCCTTTCGAACATGGGTGACGCACCTTGTGATTAATTTTATAAATAAGTTCAAGCAAATCGATCGATAAAGATTTGTGAGACGTTTGGTTCAAAATCAATTCATTGTTCCTTTCGAACATGGGTGACGCACCTTGTGATTAATTTTATAAATAAGTTCAAGCAAATCGATAGATAAAGATTTGTGAGACGTTTGGTTCAAAATCAATTCGAGCAAAGACTTTCGAGTTTGATTTATTATGCTGTAGACTATTAAATATGTTAAACTCATGCATACGTCTCCATAATAGTCGAATTTGTAGTCAATATAGTCTACCAACTCGGCTTGTGACTTGGTGCTTATTGAAATTGAATTGAAGGCATGGCTAGTTAGCTCAGCCTTGGAGGGGGTGGCAAACAAGAAAAGAACAAAATTTAATAGTGATAGAAAATTAGCGTTAAAAGTTTAACTTTAGGTGATAATTAAGGGAAAAAAAATAGTTTTGACTTTAAAGTTTCTTTGATAGAAGGTGGGATTTTTACAAAGTGAATTCTATCATTTGCCAGTCTTACCCCTAAATTCATACGAGAGGGATAAAAACCTTTGCTCAAAGTCACTAGCCATAAGGAAGAGGAGGATCTCATTTGTCCAATCCACCTCACAGTGTCCTTTCCAACTTAAAATTCCTTGTTTTTTTCTTTTGAGTTTGGTTTATGTTGCTCATAAATTCGAGATTATGATCATGGTTACTGTCACTTTTGAAAAATCAAACTCGTACCAACTCAACAATGAAACGAAAGCATGATTATTCAACCTTGTCTTCGTGAATGCGATAAATTGATTGACGAGACCTTTAACTTAGTCAACAATACCAAACATTATAACAATATGTTACATTGCCAAAAAGGTTGAATGATATCGAGCCCAAAATCATGGATGCAATGATATAATATAAATGCAATGTATAATATAAATGAAGAATACAAGGTCATATTATACACACCATGCGACTGTGCAGCGTTGTGGTGAAAAAAACATAAAGCCAATCTAATGTGCTTTATGAAATGATAATTCATATTATGAAAGTTGATCTATGGCTCTTCCATAAATCAAATAGCATTAGTTATAGAAATCTTAAAAATAAAATTCAAAAATGGTTTTTGGATAGTGAGGGCAAACGAGAAGGTTATTTTTGAATTCTTGGAATCAAAAAATAAGAAAAGTAGCAATATGACAAGACCATAGTTTCAATATCTGGAGGCTTTACTTGTTCGAAGGTTTACGTTAAGATTTGGTTTAATTTAAATCAAGTAATTGAAGATTTTCAGTTATTTCCATATATTATTTTTATGCTGTAATTCCATAGATTTCGGAGTTAGGTTATTAGTTTACTGATTGTATTCCTTGAACTTAGGAAGTCTTGTAAGCATATATACTTGTGTAACTCTTTCATTTAATATTAGAAAAGTACAGAAAAGTTTATTCCTATTTTTCATTTTAGGCTTTGGATTGAAGTGTTTTCGTTTTCTAAGTATTTGTCAGTTCATGTCGAAAGAGTTGGGTCTTGGAGCATGAACGGCGCTTGCTTCTAGCATCATGTCGTGTCGGTGAACCCCTAATTATTGGATTTAGGTGGTTTTAGATTAAGGGAAGTTGATATTTGAGTTTCTTAATGTCAGGTTGTTAATTTATTGTCTTTATCATTGAATGTTAGAGTTGTCAAATAGCATTTTGTTCATAATTTCTGGTTCAAAGATCCTAGTTGTAGGATAGTTTATGCAGCCTAAACAACGGGAAGTTTGCATTGGAGAGGTTAGAGGAGAGCTGCTAGGAAGGACGAAGAAGAGAGAGTCAATTTTCCTGAGCTCGATGAGAAATGAGGCTGAGTTTGGATGAGAAAGGGATGGTCGATTGGAATAGGTTGCCCAATGATACTGATTCTTATTTTTTGTTGGTTCTGTAATGTGATCGGGCTAGCTTGTCATCAACCTGCTGCCCGTGGAGGTTTCTAGTAAGCATTCTTTGTTCATCTTTGTTCAAGGAAAATTAAGCACATTTTATACATGAAAATTAAGCAATTACATGAATATGTTTTACAAATTTCACTTGACGAATAGATTGGTGCACGCAAGTTGCACTCAGTCTGAACTATGCCATGAGTAATTTAGCACAATTCATATATTACAAATCAAAAGTACACTCCGAACTATGCCTACATCCCCATGTTTTATTTTTATGAAATATTTAACTGTTTCACTGAACATATATGTATGAAATGGAAAAAAAAAAAATCCATTTGTATCTCTGTGTTATATAATACACAATCGAAGAACTATTATATTTTATAAGTAGGAAAATCATATTCAGAATTATGTATATAAACAGATCAAAAGTTGGAAGAAGAACTACTTAGGACCGTCCAACCTTGTTGAATCTCTACGTTGTTCAGCAATGGGGCAGATATAAGAATTCGAGTGAGTTACGGCGGTCGTTGACTATTATTAAGATAATTCAACTTTTGCAAGATTAAGTCTATTATATGGTAATACAAATCAACATAAAAGTAATGACAATAAGTCACTTGCTGAGCTCCACGCCTAGGTCACATCAGAGAAGAATTCTTAACGAAAAGATTTTATGTAAAAAATTAGGAAATAATTTTATTAAACCTTTTCCATCAAATAAGAGAGAGAAAGTATTTTTTGATGCAAAATAAGAACAAAAATGGCATTGAAAAACTTGAAACATATTTCTTTTTGTTTTTGGAAAGTAAGGAAATTGATATCCCAAAATATGATTTCTTAGGTCAATTCAATAACAAAATTATGATATACAATTATAATATTCGTGATATACTCAATTAAAAATAATTGAACATAAGAGACACATGACAAAACTTTCATATATCGAACTTTTATTCAATATGGCACATTTTGGAGAGTTGCAATAATTTTCTGAATAATATTATTCATCATATTTTCATCAAAATGCTTAGAAACATAAGATGCAAGCGAGAACTCATTTCATTATTTAGTGTAATTACTATTAAAACCAAATTTTTATGTCTGATTCTGAAGGAAGAAATCCTACTAGTATTTAGATATTCTTTTCACTGCATCATAGCAAAAAATCCTAATTTCTTGTGAAAATAATGTTTATACGAATATGAAATTCACCTTTAAAAATGCAAAATCCCATCTACTCAAACTTCGATGAAACTGCGAAAGATTCCACCCTACAATATAATATAGAAATATAATTATAATTTTTTACAATTATGTTTTAGGTTTTTCCAACCACAATGAGCACTAGCCCCACATCAAAAAATACAAGACATAAATCTTTTCTTCCTTTTTGAGACAGGGCATAGAAAAAAAAAAATAGAAAAGCTCTTATTCTTACAGCATTCTAGAGGAGGTTCAGCAGTGTCGACAATGCCATCCTCGCGATAACATACCAGCCTAGCTCAAAATGAATGCCAACAAATTTCATTCTTGCTTCTGCTGAACGCTAGGCCCAGTAGCCAACTTCAACTTTGTTGATTGAATCTGCAGATTCGTTTAAATGTCAAGAAAGTTTTCTTTCTTTTTTTTTTTGTTTATTTTTTCTGGTTTTTTGTTTTTGTGTTGGGGATTCCGACGGAGCCCACACGTGTGTCCATCCTGGCTCACTGTGTGCTAGCTCCGTCCCTTTTTGGACATCTTCTTTTATTTGCCTCTTCTTCAATATTTCAAGTATGGTTACGAAGAAACATGCTTGGCATCTTTTTACATATTGGGTTACCTCTACTGTTTGATTCTTTCTTTGGCTCACTGCTTCCATTCAACCGTCCAAGTTTAACTGGAATCTCAGCATCTTTCAATGCCTCACTGATTCTTTCGATGACACATTTCTCTTCATTGTAGTCTTCAAGAATTACCACCACATCATACATGTGTATCACGTCTTCTTCGGTGAGCTCATTCCAATACCCCTATCTTCACATTTGGATCTTTTTTTTTTCTAAAATGGTTTATGTTTACACATTTCTTTGCATAGGCAAGCTTCGAGCAGCTGATGCACTCAACCTTGCAGACAAATGCCTCAAAAGCATTTAGTTGAACTGAAGCTTTCACATGTAGTATTTGCATTACCCATACTATGTCTGCCATTGATGAGGTAAAATTTTGCTTGATGTGCATATATGGAGGTGTCTCTAATTTATTTTCTGTCTAATTGGATTCATCCATCCATTTCAAATTATATAATAATAATGAAGAATATGAAATCGACAAAGAAATAAGAACGCATATTTAAGTGGTTCAACGATGTGTCTACATCCACGGGAGCGAAGCGACTATGATCTTTATTATGTATGAATAATAGGATTACGTCATCAATATATACTAACATTGTCACTGACCCTAGCCCATAAAAACTTTAGAACATGTACAAGATTAAAGGAAAAAACCAAAAATATCCATGTAGTGTACTGCGGGGAACCTCCAATTTGAGCATTTGGCACATCGAATGGAAAGCTGCTATTGAATCCCAAACCCTTTTAGATGTCTTCTGTGTAGAGATGGGACGAGGGAAAAATTTCGATTCATATAGCAACATTTGATAAATTTCTTTCCATTTCTCTCAAGAATGGACACAAAAATTACATGCGTGCATGTCTATATGTGAGTGTTTTATACTTTGTAAGCAATTTAATTGAACTGGATTTTGATTCGCTGATCCATACAACACATTCAATTAAATAAGTTTGGAAATCTTTATTTTTTTCATAAGAGCGTTTTCTTCACCTTCTCCCCATTATTTTGCTTTCTGCACATAGAGAAAGAAATCCAAGTGACTGATGCTCTCGCAGCATTTGCAGGCCTCATCATCGTAGTCTTCGTTCCTAGGATCTGTACAAGTCTTGTCACCAGTGATTTTGTTGGGTCTTTGTAATTAATTACCCTTTTTGCAGCATGTTAGACTTGGCTTGTTTCCGGTCTTTGTTCAACTTACTTGGCCTATGATTAGAAATTGTGAACGTGCACATTTGTACTTGGTTTTTTTTTTTTTAAATAATATGTTGAGGTAGGCAAATGATGAGGTGCTATGTGATAACATAGTTGGGATGTTGTGCATCCACGCTCCCAAACATTTTATATCGATTGCAACCATAGGACATATGGACAGAATCCGTCCATTTGATCGTTAGTGAACCCCAAATAATCAATTTGATTTCATTTTAATTAATTTTGAAAGGACAAAACCGTAAATTCATATTTCTCTAATAAATTAATTAAAAAATTAAATAAAAAAAGATTGAGAGATGTTCATCTTCTCTCCCCTCAACCAAACCAAAACTATGCCACCATGCTAGTGCCATCGTCGTCGTCGCTAACTACTTCCTCCACCAAGAAAGAGCAACAATAGAAGATGAAAACTGGTTGAGTATGACAAAATCACCTATTCATTCAAATCCCATGCCCTTTTTACATAGTCCAACTCATTACACACAAAAACCCATATGTAATCATAAATATGGTGGATCGATAATCAAGGACAAAGATTCAATAAATTTTTGAATCCGAGCCGCTCAACTTCAAAGAGATTACTCAATAAATTCTTCCAATTTATAAGTGTTGGGTTTTGTGATCCAAATTCGATCCAAATTGGGTCTAAAATTTCACGTTTTGGAGTATTGGGCTTGAAGATGTCAAAATAGGGTCCAAGAAAGAAATAAGGCAGATTGACAGCACTGAGTCCGCTCGACTCTCATTCGAGCGAGAGGAGCAAAATTGGAAAAGGGAAGCTTGTCACCTGCCTATCGTCGAACCATCGCTCGAGCAACAGGCCATCGCCCACTTATCGCTCGAGCGACGTGCCATGATTTTGTTTCCTTATTTTTCGATTTTACGCCATTATTAACCTAATTTTCATATTTTAGGTTAAACTCTTCATTCAGTTTTGTATGATAATATAGCAGAAAATTGTAAGAATTGTATTTTATCTCCATTGGTTGTCAATAATAAATATTTTACTCTTCTGCCAATTTCATCTTCTTGCTTCGTTTCTTGTTCTTGCTTATTTATTTGTGCGACCTATACTTCATTTCGCACCATATCACATTCCAAAATTTCCAACTAGTGGTATCAGAGCCAATGTTCACAAGTTTTCGTTGAGCAATGATTTGATTGTTTAAGGTTTTAGATATTGATGGCCACTATGAAATATGATATTCAGCTGTTGAATCGCAGTACAAGATTTTCTTTGTGGCAAGTGAAGATGAGAACTATATTGGCACAGATGGATTTGGATGATGCATTGTTGAGATTTGATAAGATGCTCACAACTTGGACAATAGAGGAGAAGCAACGAAAGGATCGTAAGGCACTTTCGCAGATTTATCTTCATCTATCTAACAATATTCTTCGGGACATTTTGAAGGAGAAAACAGTAGTTGTATTGTGATTGAAAATGGAGCAATTGTGCATAACCAAAAGTCTGACCAGCAAGTTGCAGCTGAAGCATAGGCTTTATTTTCATCACATGGTAGAAGGCAAATTATTAGAAGATTATCTGGCTGTGTTTAATGAGATTGTCGCTGATCTGGAGACATTAAAGGTAAAATATGATAAAGAGAACTTGGCCTTAATCATGTTGTGCTTGCTGTCTGGTTCATTTTCGTTGTTTAGGTACACGATTCTATACAATTGTGACACACTCATCAATAAAGACGTGTATGATACCTTATTCTCAAAGGAGAAGATGAAGCATTTGATTGGAGCTGGTTCTAGGGATGATAATGCTCTTGTGGTTTATGATGGACGGTGAAGAGGTAATTCGAGGATGGATTTCGGCAATATGGTCTCTTTTTACTACAAGAAGAAAGGACACATCAAAAGAGATTGCGATAAGTTGTAGGGTAAAGATAATTCAACTGCAAATTGGGAAGGCAATTAAACATTTTAGGTGAGGCAGACATCATTGAGAACTTTATAAGTGATGGAGATCTTTTGACAATTTCTGACGTGGAATCCAAACTTGACGATGAGTTAAGTTTGAATACAGCTTGTGCGTTTCATATAGGTGCCAATCGGGATTTGTTTAAACCATATGAAATGATAACGCAAGGTGTCATTGTCATGGATAACAACGATTCTTGTCGGGTAATTGGTATTAGAAGAGTCAGATTGAAGTTAGTGGATGGAACAATCAGAACACTTGGTCAGGTNAGCTGGTATTGGGAGAGGCATATTGAAGTTGGTAGATGGAACAATCAGAACAGGTGGTCAGGTTCGACATGTTCTAGACTTGAAGAAGAACATTATCTCACTAAGTAACCTAGATTCAAGAGGGTACACTTTCTGTGGTGCAGGTGAAGTCTTGAAGGTTCGAAAGGGTATCCATGTTGTATTGGAGGGGCGGAGAAAGTCCAAATTATACATCTTGCAAGGTCACGCAGAATCAATGAAGGAACATCAGCACAGGTTTAGTACCGTGGTGGATATACAGTTTGGTATAGTACCGTTAGAAGTTAGCTTTGGGTCTATATTTAAGAATACTACTCTGTTGAGTTTGAGGGATATAGGTAATTCCACTTTGCCACCTCAATTTGTGGTTTCATTGTATTTAACGACTGGGGAGAGACCCATTGAAAATAGGTACGGAGTTGCTGATCTGGATATGCATGCTTTTAGAGTTGTTGTAGGTGACTAGACTAGCCATGGGGCCTTCAGTTAAAACATTTTGTGGCGATTCTACTACAGGGTGTGTGCTTCGACCATATTTGGTAAATTTTAAATTTGTTATGAATTTTGGGAACCTGGGGATTGGGTTCACTTGTATCCGTGTTTGGATAAAGTGGAAGATGAAGAGTATTTTTCGAATGTTAAAGAGATTTGGTTCAAGTTGAAGAGTTCAGTGAGTTTTACTGCAGTCAGACTTATTTTTTCAGGTGGAGAAATTTCGAAACTTCGTTCGTTGTATCGAAATTTGTGTCAAGGTGGAGATTGCTAGGTTTTGTAACCTAAATTCGGTCCAAATTGAGTCTAGAGTTTCGTATTTTGGAGTATTGGGTTTGAAGATGTCAAAATAGGGTCTAAGAAGAAAATAAGGCGAATTGACGGCACTGTGACCACTTGACTCTCGCTCGAGCAAGAAGAGCAAAATCGAAACAGGGAAGCTGTCGTCTGCCATTGTTGAGCCGTCGCTTGAGCGACAGGATATCTCCCGCTTATCGCTCGAACTTTACTCGAGCGACGGGCCGTGATTTTGTTTCCTTATTTTTCATTTTTACGAGATTCTTAATCTAGTTTCCATATTTTAGGTTAAACCTAGGGTTTGAACATGTCTCCTATGAATAATAGACTTTTTATTCAGTTTTATATGGTATTATAGCAGAAAATTGTAGGAATTATATTTTCTCTCCATTGGTTGTCAATAATAAATATTCTATTCCTCTGCCAATTTCATCTTCTTGTTTCTTTTTTTCTTATTGCTTATTTATTTGTGTGATCTATACTTCATTTCACACCATATCAGATCCTCAAATTCCTAACTAGTGGTATCAAAGCCAATGTTCAGAAGTTTTCATAGAGCAAGGATTTGATTGTTTGAGGTTTTAGATATTGATGGCTACCATGAAATATGATATTTCGCTGTTGGATTGCAGTACAAAATTTTCTTTGTGGCAAGTAAAAATGAGAGCTATATTGGCGCAGATGAATTTCGATGATGCGTTATTGGGATTTGATAAGATGCTCACAACTTGGACAACAGAGGAACAGCAATGGAAGGATCGCAAGGCACTTTCGCAAAATCATCTTCATCTATCTAACAATATTCTTCAAAATATTTTGAAGGAGAAGACAGAAATTGCATTGCGGTTGAAACTGGAGCAATTGTACATGACCAAAAGTCTGACCAGCAAGTTGCATCTGAAGTAGAGGCTTTATTCTCATCGTATTGCAGAAGGCAAATCATTGAAAGATCATCCGGTTGTGTTTAATGAGATTATCGCTGATCTGGAGACGTTGGAGGTAAAATATGATGAAGATGACTTGGCCTTAATCTTGTTGTGCTCGTTGCCTAGTTCGTTTTCGTCGTTTAGGGACACGATTTTGTACAGTCATGACACACTCACCATTGAAGACGTGTATGATGCCTTGTTCTCAAAGGAGAAGATGAAGCATCTGTTCTAAATTGCAAGAATTGTATTTTCTCTCCATTGGTTTGTGGTCTTGCTATAAATAACAAAAAAAAGAAAGAGTCAAAGAATGAAAGTTCAATCCAACAATTGAGAGAAGCAAATTTTTCTAAAGCTGAAGACATCTTGTTCATTCTTTATAATATGGAGCCCAAACAAAAAAAAAACTATTTCATTGTGTGTAAATGTATTGAAGTTTGGTTCAACATTAGTTATTAAGAAAAAAATGTCTAAGAACTTAATTTATTTCTACCTTTTTCTCTACGGTAAATATTTATTTCATCAAAAGGACTAGATATGAATCTTTTAAGTTGCACAAGATCCAAATATCATAAAATAATTTACTTAGTTTCACGTATGCCCGTAGGTTGCACAATAATCAACTCGATAAATGCACTAGAAAGTTAATAGGTTGTTCTCTTTGTGTTTCAATTTTATGTTTCGAGTTTTGAATTCATTTTGGGTTTTGTGTTTTAAGTATCCATTTTGAGATTGTTGAAAATGTGTTCTTTTTGAAATTTTGAAATATTGTTTTGAAAATACCCAAAATGCGTTTTGAAAATTTTAACATGATTATAACTGAAAACACCCAAAACGACAAATTTATTGTTTTAGGTTTTCTTTGTAAATTTTTAACTTGTTTTAAAAAACGCGTTTTCGAAAATAGGAAAGAAAACACATTTTCACTGTTTCGGAAAATTGAAAACAAAAAAATCTTGAAAATGGTAAAGAGAACAGATCATAATCACTACAAAAAAACATGGCTTCAGGCATGGATTTTCCGTTTCTGAAATCAGGATATCCATTGCTATTACTCTTTACCAACGGAATGTTAGCAACCACAAATCCGTTGTTAATTTGGGGGTAACTAATAGTTACCAACAGACCGCATCGTAGATAAAGAGTAAATCTTTCACCAGCGAATTTTCCATCGGTAAAGTGTGAACAAATCTTAACCATTACCAACAATTTTTCGTTAGTAAATATCTATCATTACAATTTGTAAAAATCAGTGTTGTAAATAGCGACATAGGTGCGAGGCGTGGCAAAAAAATTATTTATTTATTATTGTTTAATAATTATAATTTTTTTAACTTTTAGCCAATTGAATTGAAAAGTTCAAAAAGTTGTTTAATCACTTCTTAGATCACTAATTTATAGAGGCCATCTCCAAAGATTTTGTTGTGAACTTTCGATGTATGATAACAATTCCTTTGATTTGGCATTATTAAATTTGTTTAATATCATTAATGGATTTTTCATAGGTAAAATAAAGTTCCTTTGGTTTGATTGGGCCTTAGGGTCTTTGACTTCTTTGGGTAAAATAAATATTTTGTTGCTATTATTTGTTTTAGTTATTTTCAGATATTAAAAACTAACGAGTAAGATAGAATTTTAGACACAATTATTGGGTGATTTAGTGTAATCATCAATGTTTTAAAAATCGGATCGGACCAGTAACTGTATCGGAATCTGGTTTAGTCACAAGCTAAAAATTGGAGAAAAAACTAGTGTAAAATCTTGTAAACTGTCGGTTTAACCGGGTTCAAGAGTAAATTTTTGAAAAAAAAAAAAGGAAGAAGCAGAAGCTTTGTTATGAACACGAGAGCTTTGTCCTTACCATTTCTCCACTTGTTCAAAACTCACAACAGCCCAACTGATCTAAAATTATATAACAATTAAAAAAACACATAAATCAACATCTATGCTGATAGTCGGTATATGTATTTGTGTATACACATAAATCAATATTTATGCTTATAGGTCGGATATGTATTTTTATATACATATGAATTTGTATGTGTGAGAGATAGACTCGTAAAAAATGAGTCACGAGCTGTTCGGGCTCGTCTCTTTTTTATGAACAGCTCGTCCAAATTATTATTATTATTATTTTTTTTTCAAAGGTCTAACTATATTTAAAAAAAAATAGGCGACCTCGCACGCCCAGCTTAGCTCGGCTCGCGAACCACGAGCTCGACCCACCGAGCCGAGCTCGACCCACGAGTAACGAGTCGAGTTTCAGCTTGGCTCATTACAAACGAGCATGAGCTCGGCACGAGCTCGGACCGAGCCGGCTCGACTCGACCCATTGTCATCACTAATGAGAGAACGAAAAACAAGGAGAAAAGAGGTGCCGTTGAAGAAATAGTGGAAGTGAAACAATGAGCATAAGGTTAAATGGTAAGGTTTACATTTTGCATACATGGGCCATGAGCAGGGATGGATCAGCCTCTAGAGTGAGCTAGGGCAGAGCGTCGAGAGGCTGTCGAGAATCATCCAATATAGCGAGATTGTTTATTAATATTTAATTAATTTATATTAAAAGAATCTTCAATCAATATATAAATATACTAAAATGTAAAAAAATAGTATACATATGAAAATATAATTCAACACAACCCAAAATAATAAGGAATAAAAATAATTTTTTTAAATCATATACGTATGATCCGTATGATCAAATTTCAAGTTTTTAAGTACTTAAAGCAAGAAAAAAATGAAGTTCATACATAAAACATGATTAAATGCTAAAGACAAGTTTCGAATCTTCAATCAGTATATAAAAACACTAAGATGTAAAAACAATATACATATAAAAATATAATCCAACACAACCCAAAATAATAAGAAATAAAAATGCATTTTTAAAATCATATATGTATGATCAAGTTTCAAATTTTTATGGACTTAAGCGAGAAAAAAATGAAGTTTATACGTAAAACATGATTAAACGATAAAGACAAGTTTTGAGCTTAAGCGAAACATAAGCAAATTTTTTAAAACAGTGAATTTTATAGCTATTTTTTACCCTCAAAAGAAATGCATTTTTCAAACTCTTAAAAAAATAAAGATCGGTACTTATAAATTATCCAAATTTGAGTTTTACAAAATAAACCTAACAACAAAAGTAGATATTATGAAATAATAATTTGAGTCTATAAATTTTTTAAATTGTGTTTTTTAGAGCTATTTCTTGCCCAAAAACATTATTTTTCGAAATCTTAAAAAAAATAAAGATCAGTTCTTAGATTGTTCAAATTTGAAATTTACAAAAGAAATTGATAAAATCTAACAATAAAATATATATTATGATGTAATAATTTAAGTCAAAAAATTTCTTAAAAAAATAGTTTAGAAACAAAAACTAATAGTATAAAATTGTTTAATTATTATTTATTGTGTTAAAAATTAAAAGTAGTAGTAGAGGTGTGGAGAATCAATCCCCATGTGCCTCTTACATATAAAGCAAGCAATTTACCATACAAGGTACAACACTTTTGTTGTATATAATATAGAGATCTTTAATAATTATTTATTATGTTAAAAATTTAAAAGAAAAAGTAGAGGTGAGAGGAATCGAACCGAGTGCCTCTAATACACAAAACAAGGATTATACCATTTGAGTTATAGCTACTTCAATTTATATTTAGTACAGTTCAACATATTTAACCTCAAACTTCATTACTATGTAAATTCTTTTTCGACGGAGCCAACAATGGTAGCCGCGCCAACTCGTTAGGTATTGGCTCCGTCCCGATCACCAAAATGTCATTTTAAGAACTTTTAGAAGTAATGTTTGTTTGTATTCATTTCTCTCTTCACAATGATATTTTCGGTATATTAATCGTATCATAAAATATATATTTCAAAAATAATCATGAAATGTATATCATATTTCAAATCATTCTTGTTTGAGGCATAATTTTTCTAAAACTCAGTTTACAAAATACATTTTCAGTCACACATTCTCTCATAAAATAATTTTATATGTAAATTCAAAAAATTTCTCTATTTTTAGTTGCGCATTCTTCAAAAAAATACATTTTCCCTAAAAATGGGGCTCAAACAGAGGCTAAGCCCTTGTTTGACTCCCATTATTTTCAAAATACATTTTTCTCTTTTTTTTTCAACCACACATTTTTTTTAAAAATAATAGAATAATGTTACTTGTATATAAACAGGTACATAATGAAATTACATGCAAATAATGTGTCAAAAAGAGTAGGGAAGTTTTTTTTATTTGGTTGAAAAAATTCTAATTCAATCATATATAACCACATTACATATATGTAAATCATTATATAAATATATTATGTACATATAGTACATCCGAAAATAATATTGCATCCAAACACAAAATATTTCCTCTTTTTTTAACCACATATTCTCCATTAATCTATTATTTCAAAATGCATTCTTAGCACACACAAAAAAGGATTTGTGATATTTTATGAAATGTGAGAGAGTATTTATGAGCACTCCTTAAGCATAGGTTGGGAAAACAACTGTGTATTTTTTTCATTAGAAAGTGTTTAGTTAAGTCAAGCCAGTGGATGAGCTGGACTATCTTGGGCTAGAAGACTTTCGTGTATTTGTTAGAATTTTTTCTGAGAAAATTACCTAAAACCATTCGTTTCAAGATTACAATTCAAAAATAAGGGGATAAAGTTTACAATTCAAAAATTGGGTGGTAAGTAGGATTATTAATTGTAATTAATAAAATTTTAAATCTACATATTTCATCACCATTCATTCCCAAGCCCATTCAAAAAGGCCTATTTCCTCTCTCTCTCTCTCTCTCTCTCTCTCTCTCTCTCTCTCGGCTGAGGACAGCCACAGTCGTTGCCCCATCTCAGCGTACCGCCAACAATCGACGATGCATCGTTCATGTTCATTGCGTGCGATGATTCGCACAATGATGGTGCTCCATGCAACGTTGCTTCATGAGTGTCGCATGAATAGAGTCGATGTGTGGTGCTTCACGTGACGATTTGGGTAAAAATTTAGAGTTTTGGATGTAGGGGTTTTTTGGATAGTTTTTTTGTTGTTGGCGGTGTTTGCAGTTGGCTATAGGACTGGCGGTGATGGTGCCGATATAGGTGGCGGTGGTGCTTGTTATGGTGGTTAGGTACTGGTGATTTCCATAAATGGTGGTGAGATGCTGATGGTGGTGGTAGTGCTAGCAAGGAGAGTGGGGGTGGGGGCCACAAATGGTGGTGTCCCATCGTCGCAAAATCTTAATTTAAATGGGTTGGGGACGTCGTTGGTGGTTGTTTATAACATGTTGATGAAAAGGAGTCTAGGCTAGGTGTGACTAAGGTAGGGTGGGATCAATGGGGGTAAATATTGGTGGGCTGGGAAGGGTTATGGCGATCGTATGAAGGAGGTGGGCAGAGAGAGGCAATAGAGGGTGGTGGGATCAATATGGAGGAGGTCAAGAAGGGAGATGAATTTGAAAAGGCTGGCTTTGGGGTTTAGAGCATTTGAAGTGATAATGCGTTGATCTCAATTCCAGTTATGTCAGCTGATAAAACTAAAGGGTGGAGTGGTGAGGTGATACGCATTTGGTTCTTGACATTGTTGGGAGTGATGGTGGTACTAGAGTGGCGTTAGTTACTTTCTGGTGTTATGCTGTTGTTGTAACTTTTTGGATGAAAACCGGGTGCCTCTCATATACAAAGCAAGCAATCTAACATATGAGCTACAACAATTTTCGTTTTAAAAATGTATTTACCTTCAGAACTTCATTAATATGTAAGTTTTTTTCCTCGACAGAGCCAACAACGACAGTCGTGCCATCTTGCCAAGTGTCGGCTTCGTCCCTGGCCATGTGTGTAACTGTGTATAACATATAAAAATTTTGGGCTTTCTGGCCCATTTAGTGCACATGCTCATTTTTTTGAATTATATATATATATATATAT
>CAIGRB010060999.1:0-30918 GCA_903798255.1 Fraxinus quadrangulata
TCTATATAAAGTAATAAATGAACAATAGTATGATCACGGAGAAACCCAATTGGAAAAACTCCTAACACTTTGCCAGTCAATCCACTATAAACGAATATAACAACTTACCGTCTACCAAACTAGACGACCCGTACTATTTGATTACCCAACTGCACTTTTTACGGCTCTCCGTGGATCCTATGCTCCCCGCATCAATCTGTAGCTGCTGTTGCTAAAGCTCTCCGTGGAATATGCTACCCCGCAACACTCCCAACCTTGTAGATTCGTTTATCTCCTATAGATCACGAAAAACGATTCGTTCTTCACATGAACTGTTGTCAACTTCATTCGATTTTCAAAACTCTGACCAGATGTAGAGGAAGTAGTGATTTGGTATTTGAATTATGGGAACAATATTTTTCTCACCAAAACAATCGCAATGGATGAAGGTTGAAAGATGAAATATGATAATACTCTCACATGAAGCTCTCCCAATGTTCAACCAACTCAATTCACGTTCATATGTGTTTTGGTATTTATAGATAGGTTAGGAAACGAATGGGTTGGGGAAAAAGCCTTTAAATTGTGAAATAAAAATTTTCCTGACAGCACTCTAGCTCGAGCGAGGACTTAGAGCTACAGTCGAGCGATAGCGTGTCGCTCGAGCGTAGGAGGGATGACAGTCTAGCGACGATGTTTCTGCTTTTGTAGATCGAGCCAATCCTTGGCGACAGCCTAGCAAAAATCCGCGTCGTTTTCCTCCTTATTCCAAACTCGAAATCCTAGACCTACTAACTAACTTTTGAACTATTTGCACATTACTCGTTGAGCTTTTACAACCTATACATTTAAGTCCTTTTGTTCACANTTTTACAACCTATACATTTAAGTCATTTTGTTCACAGAATTTGCCAATAATATAAAACAATTCAAACCTAACGCATATGATGTCAGGCATAAAATAGTAACAACGTCACTAATGACATCGAGGGTGAACTAGAAAAGGTATTGATGCTGCCATAAAATTGTTTAATCGTGCTGGCACGATATATACATGAATCCATGAAAACTTGTATTAACGTAGGAAAGCAAATATTGATGTTAATAAAACTCGCGGGGGTACTAATACGACTTTAAATCTTGCATACTATAGATTATAGCACACCTTATTCCATCAAAATGCATAGCATCATGAGCAGTCAGCCTTGGACATTTCAAGACTGACTGCTCATGATGTTATATCATTTTTATGAAATAAATTCTTGTATGCCATAAATAATTATTTATCGAAAATTCCCTCCAAGAGCAGGAGGAGCCCAATAATCTGCTCCATTAAAGTCACTCCCAACATGAAGAATGCAGGACATGGGAACTAGGCACAATCCTCTACTCCTCAAGTCCTTCTTTGGCTCTTCATGACAATCCTAACAAAGAATACAACAAAAAATAATTCAATACTATCAAAAATGTTATATGTATGTTTAGTATATAATACTCGAATTTAAGCTGGACAAAAACATCAACAAATTTTTTCAATATTTTAGTACCTGCTCAGATGTTCCTTTCATCTTTATGCAGTTGTCATTCAACAGCTACAGTTGAGATTGTCAAAAGCATAGCAGAATTAGTCATTTTTCCTTGATATTTTTAAAGTAAAAGTTTTGATGTTCTGAAAAAGTAGTTCTTTCTACAATTTCCCTTGTGGAAAATGGAGACATTAAATACATAACTTATTAAAGAAAAGGAATAAGCAAACTTTCCTAAATTCTTTTGAGATGGTAATGGATCCAACAAAGCATACCTGCCCAGGGTCCTCAGGAAATAAACAATTCTTCTCTCCTTGAAACTGAAAATAATTAATTATCATTACTCAAAAAGGCCTACTTAATTTAGAATTATATTCATTAGCACATGCATTCTCCTATGCACTGTTTTTCTCAGATATCCACACTACATGCATATTTTCATACATACACACAAACAAAAACACACATGTATACGTGTATGGGAAAATTAGCGTTGTCTCCTTACAAATAGTATGGTTATCTGTCCTCACCTTCAAACGTGAGATTACGAGTCTCCAATCTATTTATCGAACATAGGTCTTCACGTGATCACAACCAACAATATCGACATTAAAATCACACATGATTTTCAGTGAATGGGAGAGAGATGCAAGTGTTTTGATAGCTTTAACCTCCAATCTTAGGTCACATGAAATCGCTTGTGATTCAACAATGGGGCTTGTAAGAAAGATGTGGGTCTTAAACTTATCAACGGTAGTCTCATTGATAATTTCGATTATTTGGAGACCAAAATTTACAGATTTAAATAGGTTGGAGACACAAAACCTCGCATTTGAAAGTTAAGGATTCGTAACCTTTTCGTGTATATATGTAGAGAGAGAGAGAGAGAGAGAGAGAGTTTCTTACTGGGTACTGCGGCCTTAGGTTTCCTGATTTACTGCCCAAGTACGGCAAGCTTAGGGCCTGCATTCAAGGGAGGAAAAGAATGTGACAAACATTCAACTGTGGCTAATGTGCCATCACTTGTTCATCGGAGTTAGAAACGTCACCTCAATTTGGTTCTGAAGGAATCTTATATATCCAATTGCTTCTAACAATACAGAGGCTGTGTCAGTCTGCAGAATAATAAATAAATCAGAATACCCCAAAAATATTACAATGCTATATGTATAAAAAAAAAATACAGAATACGGAAAAAATGCAGAATAATAAATAAATCAGAATACCCCAAAAATATTACAATGCTATATGTATAAAAAAAAATTACAGAATACGGGAAAAAAAAAAGAAAGGCAGCCATACGGTGCTGTACTTGGAGAATAATATAAAATAGAATTATGCTTGTGGTATATAAAAAAGTGTGCGGCCCCACCTCATGTGAGGAAAATGACACCTCTATGTACCAAATATTATGTACCCTAAGCATGATTCTATAAAATATTATCATCTTTCGTATATGAGATGTTTACAGAAGGGATGACAGAATTTCATTGGCAGTATTTCACTGGGTATTGAGCAGAAAAAAAGAAAAAAAAGGGTGAAACTGTTCGTACGTAAATTCTGTACTAACTGATTAATCCTCCTTTTTTAATCCTCCAAAAGGGGTGTTTGTAAACACAATAATAAATAAAATTTCAACCTCTTTTTTTTCTTTAATCATGTAGAGTACCATCTCGTAACATTCTAAACCATTGAACGTATCATTGAAAAATGCACCAGTGGAAACCCTAAAAGATAAAGAAAGATGAAGGAGAAGTGGACCATCTACTTTGCAAGGATCTTTTTTCTAGGATTTCTTCATAATTATGTCCTATTTCTTGTTAATAATTAGTGTATATAATTATTTTTACCGTATTTACCTTGCCAAATGGGGAAACTAACTGGTGAAGAGCTGTTATTCGGTCTCCCAATTTCTCTTTTCTCACCTGCGTTTTCAAATTTCAAAACCCATAAAGTGATCAACGACAACCTGTTAAAAGTAATCATTTCACTTCAACGATGAAAGGCTTATTTGAAATTCCCTTGTGTGGACTATACGAGAGATAGCAAAAGAATCAACATGTCTCAAGGAAAGGACAACAAAAAGAGACGACAATAATATTCCAAAATTGAAAAGTTAGATAATCAAAACAAACTTAAGGAGAAGATACAAGTGGATCCATAGACCTAGTTGATCAAGTATCCATCTAGATGAAATGTTTTTGATTAGGATGGTTAAGCATTTTTTTAGAATATTCAATTGTACTCTTTTATTAGGTTGGTGTGAAATTTAAGGGTGTTTGATGCACGTTATGAAGAAGAAAATGTATTTTATGATGTAATGTGATGGAAAATATGTGATTAAAAAATAAGGAAAAAATTTGTATTTGCGTATAATAATATTTTATTGAAAAATATGGAATTGAAATTAAGTTTTGAAAGAATGAATTTTTTGAGAATGTGTATGATACGGGGCTCATTTATTTGCTATGGTTTATTGTACTATGATGAGCTATTAAAGAAGTATCAAGTGTACAAACTTTACCAAAATTTATATCAAATTAACAGTTTTTACCAAAAATATTTCTTCCCAAGATACTATCAGAGACATAAAGGTCCAGAAGCCACAAGAAGAGGATGAGACAAATGGTTGAGATTCCGCCATTTAAAATACAAAATGGAGACGAAATTTTGATAAAACCTTCACACAAAGAACTCATAGAAGAGACGAATGAATTACACGAAGAGGGCATGGGTTTACATTGAATTACAAGGTTTTAATTGGACCAAGTATAAATAGAGGGTCAAAATAACTAAGAATTAAAAAATAGCTCCAGTAGGTGATTATATAGATTTAAATGGAAATGTTTTTATCTTCTCAAATTATGTATTCAACAAAAGAAGGAGGATCAAGAAGATGGAGATAGAAAAGCGATATAGGATGATAATATAGTTAAATTTTCTTAGTTATACCTTGAATGTGGACTGGGATGAAGAAGGTTGAATCCTGGCCTTCTTGGCTACCCCACCTGTAGCTGTGCTGTTGCACTTCCCAAAAGTAAAGATAATAAAAGTTCATCAAACCCACCTTTCAAATATGTAATTAACGTGCTTTGAGATGATTAGACATTTATAATCTTAGTGTCTTTTCTCAAAACCCTAAAAAAAAAAAAAAATTCAATTTTCGTTCACATACATCAGAAGAACGATCAGGTTGCTTCAGATCTGGCCGGTTAGAAAAATCTAACATGTTATTGCTCAAAGCGGTGACACATGACTTGGGAGATGAAGCTGCTGGCATCATTTGAGACCAACCAGAAGTAGGTTTTGAAGCTTGAAACTCCAAATTTCCATGCCCATGAAAATAATCACTTTTTGAGCTTAATTCTTGCTTCACATCAACAATTGCAGAGCCATTGGAAGTCTGGTGATTCAGCAGTTGTTCTATATATTCGACCTTCCTCGCCTGCAAATGGCTAAAACTAGACTTCTCTTCTTCACCAACCAATCCCCCTCTGCACCACCCAAAAGCCCAGAGTAATTATATGTAATTAATTGTTTAAATATTTCTTGAACTATACTTAGTGTGCTCGATTAGCTAAGAAGGAAATATAAACTTTAATGTTATTATGAACAAGAAAAATGAAAATCTTGATCTTTTCGGGTGCATGAAATGAAAACTATATCCATGTATCAAACATCCACACGCGTACATACATACATATGTGTGTAGAGAGAGAGAGAGAGAGAGAGAGAGAGTTACAGAAGTAGTTGACTCCATGACTCAGGAAGCTCCTGGATATCATTCCATGAAGAAGGAGATGGAGCAGTGTACTGAGGTATATAATTTAGAGGCGGATTAACAAAACCGTGTGGTTGAAGAGTTGGAGGCCTCGTAGTATTAGTATTATTCATCGTCCACGGCCAGTTGGGGCTGCCGGCGGCCACCATCTGTTGCACCGGTGAGCTCTGCAAAATACCTCTATTCATAGCTTTTCTCTATATGCAACAATCAAGATAATAATTATAGCTAGCCCTGTCTTGCCAATTTATTTCTTTCACACTCACAAATTGACTTTTTTTCTTTCTTTCTCTTTCACTTTACTTTTCTAATAGCTCTTGAAGCGCCCAAAGAAGGCTTTGTAAAATCTTTACAAGGTCTCCTCTAGTCTTGATTAAGTAGGGGAAAATAAGTAGAGAGAGAAAGAGAGACAATAATGACTTATGTGGTTTTGAGAACCTTTGTCTTTGTATTCTACTTTTCCTTCTTTATTAGCTTCGCTTTTACTTCTCTTTCTTTCTTTTTACGATATTTCTTTTCTTTGCTTTTCTCTTACTTTTGCTTTATGACTAAAGTGGGCAATAAAGGTTCTGCTAATTTTCTTCGAATAAAAAAATAAGTAAGCTAATGTCGAAGAGAAAAAGTGAATATTGCTATTCTAACACTAGGTTCACCATGTATCGAACTCTTGCAAAGTTGCAAGTCAGATAATTTAAAAAAAAAAAAAAAAAACTTTATCTTTGAAGAGTATATTGATCATAATAGAAATTGTTTTTAAATTTACAGTGGACCGTTGAAACCTGTAATATATTAAATGCAATGTTTATAAAATATTAATAGCAAGTTAGTTTGACTCTTCAAATGTAGATGAGTAATGCTATTTAGTACTATTGGTACTAAGCTTCATCCTAGGTGAGAGCAAGTGTAATTAATTGATAGATCACCTTAAAGTTGAAAAAATACGTCACATTTTAGACGTCTTATCACTTGCAGCCACCTAACTCGGTGTAATAGTTCCAATGATGTTACGTAGCATAATAATTAAATAGTCAAACTCAGTCTCTATTTCAATTTTGAAATAAAGAGTTGTTTGGAACTTAGTTTTAAAGTTGGACTCTTTAAAATAAAGAATATCTCTCTTTTAAAAAGTTTTTTGGAGATGTTCTTAGCATGCTACAAAACGAATATCTATTACCTTTATTGAAAATGACAATGTTCACCGTACTGATCAATTCATCTTTTTCACGCGTAGCCAGTCTCTCCATTTGGGCACCCCTTCATCACTCTCTCCCGCTGCTTCCTCCCTTCCGTTACTATTTCCCTCTCCTCCTTCAGTGTCATCCATTACCTCTCCCCCTACTCTCTAGAGGTTTTTGAACGGTTTGGTGATCCCTGAAATGCTACTTGAGCTCCAGAGGAATCGGGCACTGCAATGTTGCATGGAGGGAAAAGATGGAAGGGGACAACTAACAACACAAAAAAGGGCACATTTTAAGATAAAGAGAATTATTAGTAAAGGGGTACAGGGTAGGGTAGGGATTAAGGAAGAAGAGATGATAGTTGTGCAGAAAAAGAAGTTTAATTGCACAAATTAATAGAATAAGAACTCAAAAGTAACTAATTTGAATTGTGAATCTAATATCTTCTTTATTCTTTCATACGTCGAGTAGTAATTTGATATGAATTACGAGTTACAATCATTAACAAAAGGGGCACAACATAAATAGGCTAATTGGTATACACAAAATATGATGCACATTACAACTGGATGCCATTTTCATCACAGTTAGGTTTGCAAATAAATGCAACATGCTACATGTACAAATGTATATCACATACCAATATAATTTCAAATGACAAATGGACAAATAATTTCTGAATGAGCAAGAGCATAAGAGTATCGTATGTATAACAGAAAATATCTTTTAGTTTAGAGAGTAATTTTTTTGTACACGCTAAAAAAAAATTTTTATTTTTTGCTCTTCATTTTTTTTCAAGAATTATTTATTGTTTTCCTCTCATAGTTTACTTAAAAATAATTATTTATATGTTAATGGTCAATTAATTGAAATATGATTTGAACAATTTAAGAAATAAAGTACTGAAATTTTAACTTATTAAATGAAATTCGTTATAAAGGAAAGAAGGTAGCGTGGATTTTGTTTTGGAGAATCAAATCCACTCTCTAATTTTATGTTTTAACTCTTTAAAATCGAGAGTATTTTATATTTAGAGAGTCTCTATGAATTGCTCTAACAAATATATATTAATGCATATGTTCATCAAGAACGTAAATCATGGCCGTACTTGATGTTGATGCATATCTCATATATCATAATCAAACGATAATATTTATGATTTTACTTTAAAAATGTTTTATGAGGTACTTTGGAAACTTCACTCTATATAACTTTGAAAGTATGTTTATATCAAAGAACAAAGGTGCGAGAAAAGCCAAAGATATCTATGCATAGCTAGGTATAGATTGATTTTGTTCAAAAAATCAAATTTTAACGTTGGTGCACTATAACCTTAATAGCTTTACTGATCATTATCAACATTAAATCATCACTGCTGAGATGATTCATTTGATGTCCATTGTCATAATTATTCTGATAAGATGAGTACATATTTGAAATTTGAATCCCATTGTTTGTCCATAAATGGTTTAAGTCGAATTAGGAATTTCTTATTGAATATAATTTCAATTTAGTCTATATCTTTTTTGCAAGACTCTCTCATTACTTTTCTTAGGTAGGTAAAAAAAAAACATCTTAGATGATTGATAGACTCATTTAGAATAGACATAAATCAATCATGCTTCATGTATAGTAAACCCCCACCGATAACACACAATGGGGCGGTAAATTTATATTTTTTTCACGTGGGACCCACCTCATGTGAGAGGATGTAGGGGTTTTGTACCCAGTACATTTGGCTTAATTGATTTGATTTATAGCATGAACCCAGCTCGGGCTATATTTGTCGGCATGACGATGTCTATAAATTTTGACTTGACGTGGCTTGTGCTAGTTCTGTGTAGATCTAATGGCTATTATATCTTTGTCAAAGTGATAATTGAACAACTGCTCTTTATTTGAAAAATTGAAACATACTTCAGTTTTCAATTTTATTTATTTTTTTAGGTTTTTCTTTGTTACCTTATTTTCCATAACATGTTTTATTGTTTACCAATAATTTTATTTTGAATTTGTTTACATTTTCATAACATATGTTTCAATATTGTAGTTATGTTTTATATTTACCTTTTTATATTTTAATGACATATGTTATCATTTTATTTATTTTTAACTTTTACCTTAACATATATTTTTGTGTTACTCGATTTCAAATCCTTACACCATCTCGTCTAGTATTGTTTTCCGTCACTAGGAGTGGAAATTTTTATTGTATCACCCAATTTGAACTAGTCAGTTCAATTCAATTTCAGTTGACTAAACATTTCTCGTATAGTGATTGGTTCTGGCTACGAAACTAAATTTTTAGTCGAATCCAAAAATACCTTTTAAAATTACCACAATACAAAAGCAATATATACAAATTCATATGTTTTTAGAATAACTAAGAGTTTTATTGTTTAAAATATAATGCATGAACGTGACAGAAGAAAAACTATACGACAGTTTACACTTAAATTTTATTTTTGAAGCATAAAAAATTGGATCAGACCCAATGGTTCTATGGAAAAAAATATGGATCAACAGACAAGAACTGATCAGATCTGATCTCATCCGATCCAATTCATTTTTTTATTGCAGAACCAAGGGTTCGATTTTCACAATTCATCATGGGAATTGAGTTGTTTCGGTTCTCAAAATTTTTGGACTGAACTACCCGATGCTCACCCTTAATCGCTATGACCTTCTGCCAAAAATTGGTTTCTCTAGGCAAAATTGTATGAGTGTTTGTCTAGTAAAATAAAGTATTACTTGTGTCACTTGAAGGGTAACATATTGTAACACATTTTATTGTGTTATACTCCGATTTCAAAACTTAACACCATCGTAATATTGTTTCCTACCTTCATCTCCGCCTTCCACCACCAATTGATTTCTATAGGTAATATACTATGTTACTGTGTTGTTTGTATAATAACATTGTGTTACCCATGTTACTTGGAGGGTAACATTTTGTGTTACTTTATGTTAGCAACCCCAATTCAACACATCATCAATTGAAACCATTACTACAAACACCAATCTCTACCCAAACAGTATCCAAATCAAATTCTCACCTCGAAACTCTAACAACACTATACACCACCACCACCACCACCACATTTGGATTAGATTCAGTGTCACTACATTTTTAACCACACATTTTATAGGACCTACAACTTTTATAAACTTTTTAATCACATTTCACCAACTTTTATTAAAAACTATCGAAAATCTAATTTTTGTATAAACCAAACAGGTGCTATAATCTTTTGTTTCCTTGTGCACGTGCTATATCAAAATTGCAATTAAGTATTTTTATATTTTTAATATAATTGGCAAATCTATGAACAAAAGGGACTAGAATTAATGTGATGTAAAAGTCGAGGAGTAAGTTGCAAATACTGTTAATTGAGTTGTATTAGGTTTAGGGTTCGAGACTGGAAAGAAAGAAAAAATGATGCCGCAATTTCGCTAGACTGTGGTCATGACTTTGCTCGAGCGATAGAAATAAAAATATTATCGCCCACCTGTCACTTTGCCTTCGTTTGAACAACAAGCCTGTCGCCTAGCTTTCGCTAGAGTGACAGAGTTTTCCGAAAAATTTTAATTCTCATTTTTAAGACTTTTTAACATTCCATTAAATCCAAAACCTAAACTATAAATAGTGGCTCCATGTTGATCATTGAGAAAATACGTATTGCTCCATATCTTCTTCATCGAATAAGATTTTAACCTCCATGTTTTAATCTGTTATTGGCATTGAAAACATCAAATCTATAATCTAAATACCAAATTGCTACTTTCTACACACATGTCAGATTTTCGAAGATCAAGGAAAGGTGAGTGGAGTTCCAGCTGTTGGAGAACGCAGAGTTCTTCGTCGATGCACATGAGATGGACAAATTCATAAAGTCGAAAGTTGGTGCAGGAGCACGCAATTCAGGAGGGCATTGGAAACTACAACTGGGAGTTGGTACATAAGCAAGCAATTCAGGAGGGAGGTCAGAAAGTACTAATGGTAGTCGAGTCTAGCAGATTGTAAGTTCATAATTCGTTTATAGTGGAATGTTGACCGATAAAGTGCCCAAAAGTTTTACTCGGTTGGTATTTCTCCGTGATCATTCTGGTTGTTTATTTATTACTTCATATAACTACGGCAATTTAACTTAGGAAAACTGACTTCATTAATTAACCATCTAGCGAAAATAAATAATGACTTATTGCTAGTTAATAATTAATTTTTAATTTAGGATAATCACATATTTACCCCCTCTAAGTGCAATTTGGATCAAACCTCAGATCCCCAAGTCTTTGAAAACTTTGATTCGGAGGTATATAATATTGGTTTCAATTAGATTAAGTTTTGATATTTAGTGATATTAATGTTTGTTTTGGTATATTGGTTTATGTTGATATTGCATCCTAATTTATTTGGCATGCATTAATGCATCTTAATGTAGCTGGTATGACTAATGATTAATTATTTAAATCATGTTTATCCATATTACTATTTCACGTGCTTTTACACTAGGCATTGAGTTATCTGTTTAGGAAATAGGTTGACAAAGGATCTGTATTTTCACTATCTTGACTTCAGATTTATAGTTTTGTTATGCAATGCCAAATGGAGAGATTGTTAGGTTTTTAATGTAAATGACAAATCTGTGAAAAAAATGACTAGAATTAATGTGTTGTAAAAGTCATGTTAATTGAGTTGTATTATGTCTAGGATTCGATAATGGAAATAAGGAAAAAACGGTGCCACAATTTTGCTAGACTATCGTCATGACTTTGCTGAATGACAGAAACAGAAACATTGTCGCCCATCTGTCGCCTTGCCTTTGTTCGAACGACAGGCATGTCGCATAGTTTTCGCTCAAGGGATAGAGTTTCCCGAATCATTTATTTCGTATTTTAAGGCTTTTTATCCGACCAATTCAATCCAAAACCTAAACTATAAATACTAGCAAGCCCCTGAATAGTTTTTCTAAGGTTAATTATTGAGAAAATACCTATTGATCCATATCCTCTTCATTAAATAAGCTTTCAACCTTCATATTTTGATTTGTTCTTGACGTTGAAAACATCAAATCCGTAATTCAAATATCAAAATGCTACTTCCAATATATATTTCAGAGTTCTGAAGATCAAAGGAAGGTGAGTAGAGTTTCAACTGTTTGAGAACGGGGAGTTCTTCGTTGATCTACAGGAGATAGATGAATTTATAAAGTTTGGAGTTGGTCCAGGAGCACGGAATTTAGGAGAGCTTTGGAAAGTGTAGCTGGGAGTTGGTGTAGGAGATGTCACAAAGTGTTAGTTGTAGTCGAGTCTGGCGGACTGTAAGTTTATAATTCGTTTATAATAGATTATTGACTAACAAATTGTCCAAAGTTTTTATTAAGTTGGGGTTTTTCCGTGATCATTCTGATTGTTTATTTATTGTTTTCATATAATTGCGGCAATTCAACTTAGGAAAATTGACTTGATTGATTAACCATCTACATATACTTAATAGTGATTTGTTGTTAGATAATTATTAATTTTTAATTTCGCATAATCATCTATTCACCCCCTCTCCGCTAGATATAATTTGAGTCGAATCTCGTAATTTCAACTGGTATCAAAGCCATATTTCGATTTCTGACCCATAAATTTATCTAGATAAGTCAAAGTATAAATTGATAACGTATATCACGTAAATTTATCAAAGTATAAACTGATAACGTACATCACACAAATTTTGAGCAGTCAAATTCTAGGGTTTTTGAGATCCTTAATTTTAGAAAACCAAGGGATGTTAGCAACAGCCAAGAATTAGTTTCGTGTAATTCTGAAGGAATTTTACATTTTACGGAATATATGAAATGAATAAGCATGCTTTAATATATGATTCTTTACCTAACATTTTGCAATTTTCCATGCCATATATTCCTCTTAAAATCATTTTTAATACAGCTAAAAACAAGACAGTCCTTAAATCAAGAGACTGACTGACCAAAGAATTAATTTAACTATAAAATGTTTGGTTCGTACTGCTAAATCTTTGTCGGAGGCTCTCAGTCTTTTCTAGAGCACACCAGTTTTATTCCCTATTATTTTTAATATATGACCTTTTCTTCATTCCATTCAATTCCTAGAAATGAACCCATCTGTTTGTCCTTTATCTCTATCCATATTCTCCATGATTTATTCAGTTTTTTTTTTTTTTTTGAGGGATGATAAATTAATCTTGTTAGTGTAAATTCAAATATATTTGTGTACATTCGCTTGTCTAGTATATATTATTTCAAGATAATTTGTTACGAACTAGGGACAAAAGAAATCGAGAAAAGAATCGCAGAATGGCTAGATTAATTAGGAAAAATTCGGACTTTCTAAAAAATTGATTTTCAAGAAATTAATTACCTTACAAGACCAACAAAGCTCGCAAAATAATTCATTGACTATTGAAATTTAAATACAAACTTATATCTTATTTATTTCATACTTTATTCCAAAAGTAATAATTTATTGCTATTTAAAATAGATAAATTGGTTTTCTACTATTTACATTAGAATTTATACACAACTACCTGCACATCCTTTTCTACTAATTTTAATTAACATTATTTCATAATCACATGAGCCATCGTATCAATAATTGTAGAAAAAATTACTTGCTCGGTTGGATTTATTTTACAATTAAATTAAATTTTATTTTATTTTTCTCCTGATTGGAAAGAAAGAAAGTAAACTAAGAAAAAACGTAAGCAGACAAAAAGTTTGATAATAGTATATTTTGAAATCAATTTACAAGTTGTTAACTGCCACAATCACGAGCAATATAGTACTATTTGAAACAATTAAATAATGTTATTAATTTAACATTTGAAACTTTATATGTTTGAAAGAATGTCTTTTTTTGTTCCTTGTTGCTCATGCTTAATCATCGGATTCCTCGTAACATGCTTGAAATTCTCTTTTAATTCTTTACTCTTATTTGTGATCCCAAGATGGATTAGTATGAATTAAGTGGACCCCTATCCCCTCAATTTTGGCCCCCTCTTATGAATTATTTTAATCCTATATAAACTATAAGCATAAAACTATAGGTGATTTTGTAAATTTAATGACAACACAACATTCTTATAACAATGTATAGTTCAATTTAGACGATTTGTGACAAATTTTTAAACCAAATAAACCACTCCAATTTCTAAACTAAACCAATCTAAAATTTATTTTTTTTGGTTTGGTTTGATTTAAAACCACGGTTTAACAAAGAAAAAATAACATAAATAATACAATAATGCTAATTGTATATTATTTGATGTACACTTAATTTGACAACGCTCATGTTTTCAAAAAACTGTAGGTGGGAAAATATTTTTTTTAAACTGTCAATAATATGTTGCCACGTGATACAATGTAAACAATAATATAAAAAATGATGTACATGTAGTATGATTGTAAATAATATCGTTAAATTTTATTTTCTCCACAAAGATAAAAATATATTACATGAATTCATTGATTATAATTAAATGATATAACGAATAATAAAAAACAATGAATAGAAATATCAGACATAATAATACATTTTATATTTTTTTGTGAATCATTCCATGCTTCTACATTATCCAAATATTGATGAATTACTATAGGGTTTAGTTTTAACTGTGATGTCTTTAGTTTTAATAGGATTGGATAAAATTTAAATTAATTTATTTTTATTTTTTTAAAACGGTTTGCAAAAATTGAGTGTACCCAAACCAACGGTTTAAAAAAAATAAAAATAAAATAAAAATAAAAAAGAAAAAATAGTTTCAACTCGATTGACGATTTCGTTGTTCAACCCTACAAGTTACTATTAAATATTGCATTACACCGATGGAAAATTATATAAAGAGAAACCATATTCTCTACTAAAAAGTGTCGTATCATCGACACACATAGTTGTCATCTGTGACGAAGCCACATGGTGTCATGTGGGTCCAATGACACCCAAAATTTTGGAATATTAGTTTTTACTTTTCACCAATTTTTATTTTTTTTACTTTTCTCCAAAATTTAAATTTTTTTTTCTCTTGTTTTGAGCATTGTGCTCGATTTTTTCCTCAAGAATCAAAATTAGAAATCACAAATTAATTTCTCATTCCTCCATAATATCTAGAGTTTGTCAATTCCATCAAAATGTTATATTCGTCACACCTCAACTCGTCAAGAGTATCTTTGAAAATAATAGAGAATCTAACATTGAGAAATTCTGCGCTACATTTGCAAATATAATAAATTAAAAAAAATTATATTCTATAAAAAATTGAAATTGGCAAATTTTCCATGAACACCTTACAAGCCAATCACCAAAAACTGAGGGCAAACTTGATTTGTGTTTCAATTTTGAGTTATTTTTAATTTGTTATTTTGAAATAAAAAAAAATCTCAAACCCAAAAATATTAAAAAAAAATTAGAAAACACATTTGGTTTGAAACATTTAAAAATTATTTGATGACATTTTATTCCATGAAATTTTATTGATCAGTAACATAGAACAATTTTATTTTGATATATTTTCTAGTAATATTTACATTTTAAAGTTGGTAAATTTTAAAATATTTTTCTTTTCAATAAATTGAGTTGGTAAAACATAGAAAATAAACATAAAAATTAATGACGTGAACTATTTGGGTTCATTTAAATTTTTTTTTAATAAAATAACCATTAAGAGAATGAACTATTTTTTTATTGATTATTTATTTAGAATTTTAGAATTTGTATTTTTACAATTATAGATTTTTTTTTCCAGTTTTTATTATTTAGAATTTATCAAATTTGTATTTTAATTTTAAGAATTTTATTTTGTTGAATGTATACATATTTAAAATTTTTATGTAAATGAAATTTTATTTAAATGCTAAATTCTCATGTTTCGGTGTTTTCAGACTTTTTACTAAGGACACTTAAAAAATTAAAAATGTGTTCTGAGTTTTATTTTGTAAATTAAAGCTTGTTTTCGAAAATATTAGACTAAATAAGTTTTGAGTATTTTACAAAACTAAAAATTGAAAACATCTTGAAAATAACAAACCGAAAATACCCTAATATACCTAACCAATAATAATTAACCCTATCTAAATTAAATCTCCAAAACCATAATTCAAAAATAAATAAAAAATTTGAATTATATAATAAAAATATACTAATTCGAGTCCCATATTTAATAATAATTAAAAATTTAAGAAAAATACTAAACTTATTAAATACACAATATATTTGTGTATGTGTGAAATGGCACAAAGTTACTTGATGTTTACAAGTAAATAAATTGCTAGAATCCATTTGCAAAAAATGTAGTAGACACATATATTGAAGAAAAAAAAATCAGAAGGGAGTAAAAAGTGAGTTTACAAGTATATAATTGTATTGATAATTCATTCTTATTGTAAGGATGAAATGAATAAAACTCTTGAAAGGTCGTTATATTTTAGACATATGCATCTTTAAAATACACGATCTTACACAATTACATGTCCGATCGTACTCTAAAAGGGCATTGTTTAATTTAATTACATAACTTAAGCATGCCATAAATTTGGCTATACATGTTTGTATGTTTCTTTCTCACGAAGTACTAAAAACATAGCAATGGGACACAACCAAGAGAATGATCACAAGTACCAAGATTTGTAGTATTAACGACTCAAATCTTACAATCTAGATAGTAAATATTAATTACCATGGATTATACTAATTAATTAACTTTTGGATCCTATAGTTTATGCAATATTTTTATTCCATCTTAACTTAAAAAACAAGGCAGCCCCTAGATGTAGATATATAGAGCGATTAAAAAAGGATATATTTATGGGATTTAGTGAAAGTATTAAGGGGTGGCAAAAAAATGTTAAAATGTTTGTCGGAGGCTCCATGTCCTTTCTTGGGCACACACTTTTTATTCCCCTATGATTTTTTTTTTTCCTTAAATTTTATTTTCATATTCTTGTCCTTCTTACATCACATTCCAAGAAATGAACCTTATTTCCTCGTCCTTATTCGTATCTTATATTCCCCATGTTTCTTATTTCTTTGTTTTCTCACATTATTTTAGTGTAAATGCCTATTTTGGTTAAGCATTGAAAAATATTTAGATATTTCGCATTTCTCTTTTCATTTTCTCACTTATTAAATAAGAGTGTGAACGATAACCATATTTGTCGCCCCCCAATCCAATTCCACAACTAATCTTGAAATGTGGGACATTTAATTGTCAATATCAACTTCACGTCTTAAGGACAAGTAGGTCTAAGAACTCTTTTCCAAATTCAAGGATTGTGTTGTGTTATATTCAAAGTAGACGCATATTTCTAAATACATAAAGAAAGTTTTGCTTATTATAAGACTTAACCTTACAATCGCCCATTGACGACAAGCATTTTTATATTAATATCACTCGATTGATCCAATAATAAAGAGGAAAAATTCGAATGTAAGCCACATTTAATTGCTACTTTGTAACATAATTTTGTTTTTAACGCAGGAGATTTTTGTTTTTTTAAGCGTATCTTGACCATAATAGATAGCATATTTAAATTTAAAGATTACATTTTTTTTCATATTCCAATATTTTTTTTTTAAAAACTTTTAGTTCTTTATTTTACTTTTTCTAATAATCATTTATTATTTCCTTTCATGTTCAATTAATATATTCTTAAATGCAGTGAGTCAAACTTATTCTATATTTTGGAAAAATTAAAATCAAGAGTTTATTTAATTCTAATTTCAAGGTTTGACTCTTTACGATAAATGTCATATCACTTTTAAAGAGTATATTAAAAATGCTCTTGTTCACCACTCATTTATAGTTGTTTATAATTTAAATCGATTATAAATAATTCTCAAAATATGAACTACTAATGAATTAATTATATTTGAGCCCTTCGCACTATGTAATACGTGATGGACGACGTCAGGAGTCTTCAAGAATTTTCAATGCGTGTTTGGAAGTGATTATAATCTGTTTAGGCTATAAATACATATAAATTAGTGATACATAGTATGTACACCTTCCATAAAATGTATAGATAAAAATAAGTTTGATCGAGTGTAATCAAATTATAAAACCGTGCCAAACAAGCTTGCTTTCTCTACAAAGGTGACAGGTATTTTATATGGCGGGAAAACAGAAACTCGTTGTGACTAAGGACGTGGTAGGGAAATATAAAGGACTTCTTCAAATAGATCGGCTACAACTTCCATGAATTATAGAAAATTACGATTGATTTTTTTTTTTTCATTCAAATGCATTTCAATTTTTTCATTGTAATGCACGTAGTTTCAAATTTAGTGTTTTTCAAATTCCTCTTTCCTCTGCTAAACATAATTTCTAGATATAAGGTTGTCTTATCTTGTCTTGTCTCGCTCTTGTTTTTACTCTTTTTTTTTTATATGTAAAAGAGGACTTAGAAATCCAAACCACATTATTCAGTTTAGACGTAGGATAATTGACTACTACGTGTAAATCCCAAAAATGTGTGAATAAAATATTAATGTGACAGTTTATTAATTGTTTATAAACATTTGCAAAATAATTGAGAGGATGAATCCATCCAATTTGATCTTTATTAACGAGTAATCCTAATGTGAACGGATTTAGTCTGAATTTCAACAACGATTTCATTAGATATTTTAGTTGTGATGTTCATTCAAAGAGGCTAACCAACCTCCATTGATGGTGTACTTTGATATTGACCCCGGCCTCGGCCCTAACAACCTAGATTGTATCTTTCTCCCCTAGTCCTTGAATTTCTTTATAAGCCTACTTTTGGTCTCTAGTGTTTTTTAAAATTCATTTTCAATTACACATTCTTTTATAAAATAATTTTACAGGTAAATAAAAATATTTTTCTTATTTTAAATTTCATATTTTTTTAAAAAAAATTACTATTTTAAAACACATTTTCCTACAAAAATAGGGAGGACGAATAATTGAACTGGCCCAGCCCTAACAACCTAGGCTGTATCTCTCTCCGGGCAGCCCCTGAGTTTCTCTAAAATAATCGAACTGGCCCCACACTATAATTATATCTCCACAAGATTCTTTTCCTTTATCTGGTTCATACTTTATTGTCTTGTTATTCTTTCTATTTTTCAGAAGTCATTTTCCCCTTTCCTGTGGTATTTATTAGTAGAAATATTTTTATAGGTGAATTATGACATCATCCTGATTTCGTATCTGACGATCGCATCATATAACATATTCATTTCAAATGGGTTAAATAACACTTAGTTATGAAGTAAAAATATTGAACGCTTTCTGTTAGGTATTGGATTTATTTGATAATTTCTTTCACTGTGGAGAATTTTAAGAATACGACATTGGTCAAAACTCGAAATTATTAAGGAACCCAACAACATCATAGATGTCATTTTAGTTGATACATCTTGCTGTAAATTTTTACTATTCATATCAGTAGGGGCCTAACATGCTTACAAATGAGCTTAGAAATTGAGTCATGACAAGTACCATTACTTCAACACGGTTTATATATATATATAAACAATTATTGATTATAGTTTTGGCTCATCATCGGTCCGTACTAAGACTTCCTCTAGATGATCCTTAGACAAGATACAAGACAATATTACAATGACGACCCACCCATAGACATTAAAATAAGAAAACATGGGAAGACAACTTTGAACAAAGAATGTGCAAAGTTGTATTAATGACTATATTGGAGCCCGTGTCGTCTTGGATATTTGTCTTGTGTTTGAACTTCATTATTTGAGAATAGATTTTACAAAAATTGATTCTTTTGAAATGTATGATGAAAAAGTAAACAAAATACTGAATTTATGTGCAAAATTATGTTATTGAGAGAATATGTGATTGAAAATAGATTTAAAGAAAAATTAATCCACAGAAAAATGAATTTTAAGTAATTAAGGTTCAAGCAAGGGTGTAGTCATTTGTTGGAGTAGAGGAGCCCAATATGGTGGCTATGGGCTCACTTTCCCTTGGTAAATCATGGGCTTGGATCACAAGTCCATATAGTAACTAATTGGAAATTGTTTACACATGACCCTATCTCAAAAGCAGAAATTGAAAGGGGAATTTTCATAAATATCACTAAATTTGAAAATCCTCAAAACTGTGCCATTATCACTTTTGGTGTTAAAAAATGTCACTTTTTTGGTGTGAAATGTGCAAATTACCCTTAGTGACACATTTTTAGGAGTATTTAATGCTTTATTTGAATGTCATTAATGTTATAATGTGATGATTTAGTTTGTATATTATAAACATTGCATATATGTATATTATATTGAGTAAATGAATTATGTTAAAAAAAAAAGGATGAAAGATTTTGAAAAGTTAATATAAACAAATATCTTCTTACCATTAACAAACTTTAATTTCTTCTCCATTACATTACTATTGGATTCATCATCCATTTTGATAGGTTTGCCATTACAAATTTTTTTATATTTTTATCTTATAATTTACTATTTTTTAAATGTTAGATACAACATGGTCAAATGTAATTGGTGAAATTTTTGAAACTATTATTCATTAATTTGTTTGATTTTTGAAATATTTTTGAAGGGTAAAGATATCAATATCCTTTACAAAATGTGAAAAATTTCATATTTAATGAAGTTTTGAGTTATTTATTTTTGGAATGATGTTGTCATGTTGTAGTTGAGAATTGATTATTACCATTAATATTTTCAATAGTTTTTTCAAAGGTACCAAATATATATTTTCAAGCTTCCCGACAGTTCATACAGTTCAATTGTCGAATAGTTTATTTGAAATCATCGAGTTAGACATGTGAACTGTCGAACTTGACATTTAGAATCTGTCGGGACAAACAATTTAACTGTCGAATTCGATACTTGAAAACTGTTGAAACACTTGATTTCACCTTTTGCTACCGCATGGATTGAAATATTCGAAAGTTCCACTTTCATATTATTAAATATTGATATATTTATTTTGCGAAATTCTTACCGTTGCAATCCAAATATTTCAAGTATGAGTAATCATTTGAGACCCATCGGATTGCATGCGGAGAAGTTTGTTCATGTTGGATGACGAATGGAAGTGGAGTGGGGACAAAACCTCTTCCATTTTAGTGCCAACAAGTATTACCCTAGTCGGACTTGTGTTATAATTGTAGGACAAATTTGGTATTGTTGATCATCGCACTCAAATTGAATTCAAGTTCAAAGTCCCAAACTTGAATATACCTCCGGTCGGAAGTGGTTGAAGTTGTATGTTACATGTTCCCACCATGACGTTGTACATTCTGAAGTTAGATTATTATTTTCTTTTCATTATCGTTTGCAGACGTTATTGGTCATTATGTTCGCATAAAAATTACTGATCGTCATGTCGAGAAAAACTGCACAACATCCCGACAGTTAAACTGTCGATCTCGACAAATGGATTCTGTTATTCTTGTAGTATGGTGTTCCCCAATACATTCTCAACTTGCATTATTATTTTCAACTTACATTATCATTATCATTCCATTATTGCCTGCAAACAGTAGAAGACACATTTAAGTTCACAACCAAAATACGGATCCATAGACATAATACTGCATAACATCCCGACAGTTAATCTATCATTCCCGACAGATTGTTTTGTCGTTCTCGACAATTGGCACGGACTACAAATTCTAACTATACATACAATGCATAAGGGACATGCTGTTGTTGAGTGTTTGGTAAAGACCGTTACCAAATTCATCTCTGACAAAACAAAATAAAATAAAAAGAAGTACATACTTATTTTCTTTATACACAACCATGTGCAATTACCGCCCACTTCATTCGTTGTCGACATTTGAACTTTCTCCCCCACTGTCTTCATGAGAATCATCCGAGCTTATGACAATTATCTTAGGAGCTACAACGTTTGTCAACCACTCATCATCATCGGATTCTTCTTCGTACCGAACCATGAATTTGAACCCCTCATCAACCACACTTTTCGATGACCGTGACGCTTCACTCGCAACTTCGTCAAGGTTGGAAAAAGGAACAACGAAAATTACTCTCCTACCATTCCGAGGGTTGACTTCTTTATCGTCCGACGAAATTATGATGGGAAATAATGGGGACGAATCCGGTATTGGCAAATGCTCATTCAGGTTGAACGGTTCATTACTTCTAGTGGACGAACCTATTATGGAGAATGCAACGCATTGTGTAAAACTGTTTGTGTATGTGAGTAGTATACAGTGGCACAAATCTTATGAAGTGTTTAAGTGTAACTTATAATGAAGTGATGCCATGTTATTTATTGAACTTCTTGGAGGGAAACAACTATGATGATTTACTACCCAACCACTAGGTCACAGCTTAAGCTTAATTTGACAGACAATTGGTGTGATAGTTTAAGTTCTAATTGTACCTTTATGACCTAAACTTTGTCCATAATTTATGACAATTGTAAATCTTAATGAGTGTGTACCATTTTCTCTTAAAAGTTCATGTCTGTAGCTGTTGGCAATCAATTTTCATTAGTACATTTGTATCTTAATTGTAGTATGGTCCTCTGGGATTTTTACATACTTCAACAAATTGAAACACCAATAGACAATGAATTATGACTCGTAAAAATCATGCATCAACTATGAATTCGATGAGGATTTCTAAAGAAGCTGATTTATTGCATTATGACACTTAAACCACAAAACAGTACCCCAACTTCAACATGGATAAGATAGGCAATATTTTTCCATACACAAGAGGTAAAAAAAACTTCACGCACGATCCATGGGCACTAGATCTACATTCAATATCAATATAAAAATTGAACTGATACTCTTACACAATTCCCAAGTGTTATACTGACAAAAATTGAAGCAACTAATGGGAAGATTATACATTAACATTTTAGGAAAATATTCTTCCATATGAAGCCCCAATTGGAGATCTACCCTTCCATGTAGTTTTCATTGCATCTTTGTAAATGTTATCTTTCTTTGACAAAGCCATGGATTATTGCCACCTACCATCGTGTTCGCAAATGTAAGCAGCAAGATGCCTTATTTCAACAAGCTCATGTGTTTCAGTCCGCTGAACCCCATAAAAGTGGCATAAATTAGCCCCCAGACAAAGGAACTGGAAAGCAAAGTGATGAAATGCAATACAGTTCAATTCGAGAAAAACTGACCTCAATTGTCGGTATTGATTGTTCATCAGTCGAGATAGTAGCATTTGTCAAGAATTACTGCGGTGAACTGTCGGAATGACAATTCAGTAAGATGTCATTCTCTATTAAAGCGAACTGTCGAAAAATCCACTTTTGACATATCACAAAGAAATCAACATCCACCGTAGATCCAAAATTGCAAAACAAGTAGTGTTTATCATAGTATTAACAAATTTCTTAAACACTAATTCTTGACTCTCTTCCTCTTTCCTTTGGTGTATGGAGTCCTGGTAGATGATACAGGGAAGCGAAGGCGTGTCGATTGCGGCATCTTCGTGTTAACTGTATCGTTGCCTTTGACAGGTATGGTGGTCGCCACCAATATGGCTGAAATATAAATTATTAGAAATGAGTCACCGGACGGGAAGAAATATCACTAAATCAAAACTATTAATGTACTGATCTTATCACTCCTTTTAGGGCTTGAACTATTATTGGCGGACGGATATAGACGACTAGAAGCAAGTAACAATGATGAGAGGGGAGATTAGGCTGAATCGTTTATGGTTTTGCCTTTCCAATCGTTGAATCGCCAGCAAAAGGGAGTCACGTACGGGGTTTTTGAACACAAGCTTAATCAAAGTAAAGAAAAACTTATTTGAACTCTAAATCGTAGCTAAGATCTAATCATTTAAACAAATATATGAAATATAGATATAACAAGTACAAGCAAAAATGACCTTCTTTCGGTATGAATGTGTTCGACGGAGAGAGGTGGAGGGAGACGTGAAAGGGCTTATCCGCTTACTAGCAAGTTGATAGAGATCCAAAGAAATCGGCGGTTCTAGAGTTTGTTTCTGGAATGAAGATGAAAAGAAGATGAAATAGGCCAAGTTCATATTTATTTACGTAATAGTCCTTGTATATTTTAATGAACTTGGGATATCTTTTGGGTCTTGATTAAGCAAATCCCAATGGATGGAATCGTGGTTTGGTTTTGGGGTTTTCAATTTTTTTTTCCAAAATTTTCAAGTACAATTATGAGGTGATTGGTTGTCAAATTGTTTTTCACTTTTTTGTATAACTTTTTTATGTTGTCAACTTAAGGACGTGTTGGGTATTTAAATTCTCTAGAGGAGCAAAAATGTCCAAAAATGACAATCTTACAAAAACTTTTAAAAAATGACATTAATGAAAATGTAAAGCCAAAAAATGACATTTAGTGCAATTTCCTCAAATATTGAAAATACATGTATCAAACCAACGTTTCAAATATACCCTGAAATGACAACATTAATTAATTATATTGGACTTAAAGAGTCCTAATTTTTTACTATTACCTTAATTAAATAATAAAATCAGTCTTTATTTCTATTTTCATTTTAGAATAAATATATTTGCACAGTCTTTGTTGACAATCCATGTATTGTCTAGATCGATGCTATTAATTTAAAAAACAGTTTTTAAAATGGACAGTATATATTCTTACCAACTCATGGTTGTCAACAAGTTGTTAATTATGATTGTACATGTAGCATGATTCTTCATTTTATACCACAAAATATTGCTACTTACGATCATCAATCAAAATTCTCAAATTTTGGTACCAGGCTACATTGAAACTTTCTGGGTTGAGAATTAGATATTCCATATTTGAAAATTTCAATGAAGTGCTTGAAGAACATTATAGTTCGAAGAATTTCAGGTATTCATCATCATGGTTTCAAGATCCAGTAACAAGTATTTAAAATATCACAAACTAAAAAATATTTTTTTCTTAAGATTTGAGTTTGAAACAACCTTCATAGATAATTGCCTCATAATAGTTGTACTAATTTTCATCAGGTAAAGCATCACAAAATTTCTGCCAATTGCAGACACAAATTTTTTTTATGTGTGTGTTCTATGTGTACTTTGAATTGCCGATTTCTTAGCTTTGTAGGTTAAAAAAACTTCACTTCTAAAGAAAAAGATGATAAATGCTAATAGATAGAACAAAAGAAGATAATATCTGGAAAAACTACGTGTTACAACAGATTAAATAAAAACAAAACTTCAAAAATCAAAGAGATGAGGTTTTTTACTCGATGTGCACCCACATTCCGCGGCTTGGCACACCATGATGAACAACGAAGAGAAGATAGTAGCCTGGAGGAGCAAGCTTACCCGATGGTGGTGCAACGACAGTGATTAATTGGTTTGTCACTTGCTTGAGCCCCAAAATAAGCAATCTCTGGTTCTGGGAGTACCCGTGGGTGGTAAATGGTGGTGAGTACATAGTCACCTTAATATCAGACTGATCGATTTGGGTATCTAATCTGATCCGCACATTGAACTCACGTCCATACTTGAGTTCTTTGTCTGAAAAGAACTCCAATATCTTCGGTCTATATTGTTGAAGCTCGGGAGCCAAATATGGCGGCGAGAATTTCTCAACTTTCAATTCAGTAGGATAAATCATTTCAGGATTGTCCTTTTTGTTGAATTTATAGTAATCGTTTGTGTTGCTTCCGGCTACGAGGATTTGTCCATCGGGTAAAACTGCAGAAGATGAATGGTACATACGAGGAATGGTTGTCGGTGTTAATTCCTTAAATCTTTCACCCTTATTCTTGTTGGGACTGTAGAGTACAGGTGTGAGATTTGGAGTTTCTGCAGCATCCCATGCTGAAGTACCTGCCTGTGCACCGTTGATTATGAGTGCATCTCCAGTCGGAAGAAGAAGCAAGTCTCCCATGACTCGTGGCGATGGCATATCCTCTTTCTCCCATTGAGCTCCTTGTTTCGTAAGACTTAACCTTCCGCAGTCTTTCAATGCAGGGAAGAATTTTCTTGGCGGTAACTCTGAAAACTTGAATGCATCAGGCGTGTTTCCACCACAGACGATCACTTCAACATCCACATTTTCTGGGTTTTCTACATTAAGATTGATCGGGAGTAGTGCTGACATTCCTGAAGCCGGGTAGTTCCGGGAACCACCGGCCAAGTCAGGGAGGTTGCGAAGGGTTTCTCCAGTGTAAGGGTTGAGGATGATGGATTTGTAGTTTGAAAATACAAAAATGTTCCCATCTGGGAGTAGATTAACAAATGGGTAGAGATTATTCTCTTTCTCATCCATTGTTTCCTCAAGGAAGGGTAAGCCATATTGTTGTATCGGAAAATCCAGTTTTTCTGATGGAATTATTTCATAGTTGTGTGCGCCGCGACCACCGAGCACAACAAAGCTACCGTTTTCGAGCATAATTTGGGTAGCATACCTGCGAGGCAGTTCACGGAAGTTATTTCGTGCATGTTTAGTAAATAATATAATGAATAAAAATTTAGCTTATTTTCGTTTACCATCTATTGGCTGAAAGTGCTGCTTGATTTTCTTGAAACTCGCAGTTTTTACATGGATTGATAATTCTAAGGGCTCGAAATCCTTCCTGATTACCACCTGTACTGACTAGGGCTCCGTTTGGTGACATAGCTCCTGATGAGCACCATGGATCATTTTCCATCTGAAAATCATTGAAATGATGATGAGTAATTTACTGATAGTCTCTTAGAATTATACATTTAGGCTAAGTTACTCGGACTCGGGTAGGGGTATCGGGTACGGGTACTTATTTAAGTGTAGGATCTTTTATTTTTTAAAATGTAGAATACGGGGATATGGCTAAAAAGAGTCTAAATTTCGGATAGGGGTACGTAGGTACGTCTTTGAAATTTCAATTAATTTTTTTTTCCCAAAAACATAACATTTAAAATTAATCAAAAATATTATTTGATTATTTCTATTTTGTCAAGTTATGGATGATATGGTTACTCAGCTAAAAAGAGTTCAAATTTCGGACATGGGTACGAGGTACGTCTTTGATACTTCAATTAATTTTTTTTTCCCAAAAACTTCATATGTAAAATTAATCAAAAATATTATTTGATTATTTCTATTTTGTCAAGTTTTGAAAAAAAAATATCAATGTCAAAAAATGCTATTAAATTGTTCTAAAAAAATTATGTATGTTGATTTTATAATTATATGTCAATCATTTTGGCCAAAGAAAAATTATATTTTAAATTTTTTTTTTAAATTTTGTAACAACAATAATCATAATATTTTTTAAAACTAAAATCATTTTATCTAGATCAAAAGAACTAAAAGTATAATTAAGAAATAATAAATATCGTGTAATTTGCTCAACCAATAGGCTATAAAATTCGAAGAAAAAGATAAATAAATCCTAAGAATGTAAATATACTTCAACCACAATGGATAAATTTTTTTTAAACCAACAAAATAAATAAATAAATAAAATGTTCTTAAAAAAAAAAGACTAATATTTTAAAGCCCCAAATGGCCCAAAACTTGAAACAATAAAGGACCCAAGTCCACACCCCTCCTCCTCCTCCTCCTCCTCATTCCCTACGCTTCTGCAAATGGCACAGCCTCCTTCTTCTCTTTTTCTGGATCTGCTTCTTCTTCTTCTGGATCGCCGCCTCCTCCTCATCCTCCTTCTTCTTCGCCCCTGGCTGTGTCCGATTGAAATCTGCCCCGTCCGACCCATATTTTATACCCGTACCCGTGTCGTGTCGTGTCGTGTCGACATGGGTATGCCGACCAAAATGAAGGGTCCGAGCATCACAACATTTACAGCTGAATAAAGGTTCTTTATATATTGTTAAGAAATTCATTAGAAAAAGAATATTACGTGATAAGCTTTTGTTCTCGTTTGATTGTATTCTATTTGCTCTCATTTGTTTCAGGTCATTCCTAATTAAGTTTGTATCTTGTAAAACAAACAAGGTACCAAAATATCTCTTATACCACTTGTTATTAAATCAACCACCGAATTGAGATGTGATCAAGCAAAAGAATTGTTATATTGGGTGCTTAACATCTAAGTGATCAGCCCAATGATGAAGCCCATTTGATCAGTCCATTGTTTATGATGAATGTGACCCGGTATGACCCTTTTGTGTGTGCATTCTCCCGTTTCAGTTACGCGACTTTTGTTTTGTTAAAACAAACTGGCTGAGATTGTGACACGTGGTGCTAGCTTAACCGTTGGATGCATGGTGACTCTTTATATTCAAGACTCTTCCATATTTACTAGACAGTCGAATTTTCTAGGGTTTACTATTCTTCGACATTTTTGTATTGTCTCTAGAGGAAAACTTTTGGTTTTCATATGTAATCTTGAAGTTAGGAGATCTTGGTAATTTCTGGTGTAGATTACATTTTGGTTGTGATTCTTTTTGCTCTTGGTAAGCAGAACGTATGGGTTACTTGGTGTAATCTGTGAAGGAGAGGAAAAGAAAGTTTAGGGTTGAGGGTTGAGTCGAGTGATTCTTTTGGGTCTCTGATCTTTTGTGCTTGATGAACTTTGTTGGATTTTAGTGGATTAGAGCAATAATTGTTTCGGTGTATGTTTAACGGGTGAGTAGCCAAAATTTGGTGAACATTCGGGCCTAAGGGCGAAAAATCTCTTGTGTTCGTTTATACTATTGTCGATTTAGTTTATTCTGGGCCTGTTTAATACCAACAAGAATAAAAAAGACAAAGAATATGACAGATGAATTAAGAGATTTTATTGACTCAATAAAAATGGAGAAAAGAAAAAATTACAATGGATTCTATAATTCTAGTAATCTATTTTCTCATTCTTATAAAATTGTATAAATATTTTTAGGGAACATGTATGGGACGTCCAAACCCTCTTAGTAGAATTATTGATGAAGTAAAATGCCAAAAAATCGAGTCCAAACGAAATAGGAGAAGAAAATACGAAAAAATGGAACAAAACAGGTGGCACCTACCTCCAGGCGCCACGACGTGCAGCGCCGGGCAATCTACCAAAATTTTTTTGTTCCAAATTGTTTTCTCCATCTCGAACTCTTCTTCAAATTCAATACCAATTTTCAACTCCCAATGAGTTTTCAAAATAGAATTTCAACTTGACATAGGACTCCAATAACATTACAAACTTGAATTTTTCTTGACGTGCACTTCAATTAGAATTCTTCAATACTTCAAACAATGAATTCGGGTCACACTCAAATTCTAACAATCTTCACCTTGATACGAATTCCACCAAGGAATGAACTGACTGTTTCAACAATAACCAAAAAATTAATTTCTCCAACAAAATACAATACTCCACATCTTCCAATGAATTCAAACACTACTCTTGTAGAATTATGTCATATTCCCAAAATTCGTAATGATTTTATAATTTAGGGCTGAAACACACCCAAAAACAGAATCAAATCTAAATACTTTTAAAGAAGGGACATTGCTAGATTGTATACATTCTACTTCACTCAAAGCATGCTCAACAAAATTAATATCCATATACCCTTTTCCATTGGATCCATCACTAGCAATTGAATACAATGGCACCATAGGTGATGGTGGCATTACTTATATCTTCGAAACTCCACAGAGCTGTATTCTTCAAATTCGACCTCTTACGAGCTTCTAAAGGTATTGTACTAAACTAAATATTCACAATGGTACTGAACTTGTGCTGATTAACTATTCTAAATTTTACACAACCCTGCAAGATGTATAACTGAGACATTTTTCTATCCCTCCAATACAATCTGGGCACCCTTATAAACTTTCAAAACTCTACCTCCATCAAAGAACTCATAACATTTTGAATCAATGATAGACAACGATAAAAGTTTCTTTTTCAAATTCGAAACATGTCGAACCTGGCCAAGTATTCTAATTCTTCCATCCAAGAGTTTCAATATGACCGTACCAATTTCAACAACTCGACAAGGTGCGTTGTTTCCCATAATCAGTCACATTTGGAAATAGTTTCATATGTAGTAAACAAGTCCTTATTAGGACACATACGAAATACACACGTTGAATCAAGAATCCATCATCTTCTAGTTTAGACTCAATGTCAAAAATAGCTAAGAGATCTGCATCACTTACAACGTTATCTGTGAGGTCTGCTTCGTCTGAAGTATCTGAATATCTACTTACAGTCATCCTTTCTTTATTCTGTAATTTGTAGCAATCCTTCTTCATGTGCTCATTCTTCTTGCAGTAGTTACAAAATTGATTACTAAATTTCGAATTCAATCTGCCCTTCCCAAAACAACCATGAGCAACAAGGTTATCTCCATCTCCATCCTCAGAAACCAAATGGTTTATCTTCTTTTTTCAATATAAAATATCATACACCTCATCTATGTTGAGAGTATTATGACTATACAAGATCGTGTCTCCAAATGAAGAAAACGAAGTGGGCAACGAACACAATAGGATCAAGGCCAAATCTTCTTCATCATACTCTACTTTCAAAGTTTCCAAATCAGAGACGATTTTCTTAAATACAGTCAGGTGATCTTCCAATGATCCTCCTTCTGCCATGCTGTTAGAGTATAAACGTTGTTCGAGGTTCAACTTGCTTATTAGAATTTTAGTCATGCACAATTGTTCTAACCTCAACCATAAAGTAGCTGCAGAATTCTCCTTCAAAACGCCCTGAAGAATAGTATTTGATAGATGAAGATGAATGTGAGAGATTGTCTTCTTATCCTTCCGTAATTTTTCTTCCGCAGTCAAAGTTACTGACATCTTATCAATTCCCAACAACATATCATCCAAATCCAACCGTGCAAGTACTGCACGTATCTTAACCTGGCATAGCGAAAATCTAGTGTTCCAATCCAAAAGCGGAATGTCATTCTTCATGGAAGTCATCACAAACAAAAACTTCAAACAAATCAAAAAAAAAACTTGTGGAACTGCTGAACCTAAGTTCTGATACCACTTGTTAGGATTTGATGCCACTTGTTGTGAAACTAACAATCGGATTGAGATGTTCAAATTATATGGCACAATATGAAGTATTTGATCAAGAACAAAAGAATAAAAGAAAACAAGAATATGACAGGGGGATTAAAAGTTTTATTGACCAAGAATAATGGAGAAAGAAAATTACAATAATCCTAAAAGCTAGTAATCATATATCTCACACACTAAAATTGTATAGAAGAGTCTACTATTTATAGAGAAACATGTAGGGGACATTCAAAACCCTAATATGTGAGTTGTAGTTGAAGTAGGATGCCAAAAACGTGAAAACGGGCTTGGGCATGTAACACTGTCGCTTGAGCGACGGGGTAGCGAGAGTCGGGCGAGAGATCTCGGGTTGTATTTCTGCCGGTCTTGCTCGAGCGTCCAGCTAGTGGTAGGCTAGCGAAAAAGCGGCGACTTTTCTTCTCGGTCCATAATTCAACATTTTCAAGTCCAATACAAATTTCAACTCCTAATGGGCTTCCAAAGTAGAACTTCAACTTGACATATGACTCCAATAGCA
>CAIGRB010060999.1:38349-67720 GCA_903798255.1 Fraxinus quadrangulata
TTTTCTCTGAAACTTAAATTTGATAAGTTGAATTTAAGAGAGAAAATAAGACAATACAAAGATAATAGAATTGTATTGAATAGTGTGATTTGTTTATAAGAGAGACGTTATATTTATAATTTAACTTGAGTTGAATGTTTCCCTTTCTAAACAATGTTGGACTAACTAACATGTACATTGTATATATGTTTATACATTAACAGTTAAAGCTTACAAAAATTGTTGAATCTAGGGATGGCAAAAAAACACATTCAACCCGATATCCATATGGCCCCGCCCCTCATTCGAAGCGAGGATTACCCGCCTAACTGGATAAACGGGATGGGGTGAGAGTCATTATCTCGAAGCAGGTATGAAACGGGTACGGAAAACGTAGTCTTCGCCCCATTTAAAGTTAATTTAAATTTAAATATTTTATTAAACAAAAATAATAGATTTACAATCATTTTTAAAGGGAATATATGTTTTTTTAACAAATTGGTAAAAATGTAATAATATTTACTAATTAAAGACATAAAAAAATAAAAGCAAAAAATAAAATAAATAAAAAATAAATGGGGAGATAAATGGGCAGGGACCTACCTCGCCCCACCCTGATCTCGCCCTGAATCCGCTTCGTCCCGCTTTAACCGAGTATGGGGATGGGATAAGGTAACAAAAATACCTGACGGGATGAGGTGAGAATGCCCGATCTATCTCATACTCGTCCCGTTGCCATCCCTAGTTGAATCATGCTACTATACCAGAAATGTTGATATATCCTTGACGTAATGCTATAGGGCATTTTATTATTGAACTATTTAAAATACAATTAACTTTGTCATCAAATAATATCTTGCGAACATCATTTATGTCATGGCATTTGTAATATTTTTCTGGCAAAGTGACATGCCTCACAATTGTTAGGTTATCTACCTCCGCTAAATAGATTTTACCCTTTGATACTTGTAATATCCCATAGGCGAAAGTCATTCGTCATGCTATGGTTTGATATGAATATCACGATGAAGGAATAAAGAAATTAACAGCTTCTAACCTTCATGGTTTTGACTTGGGCTGTCTCGACATCGTATTGAATGGCATGAGCAGTGCAGTCCAGTCCTTTATCACCTTTTCTCCCTCCAACAAGCCTGCGGCATGCTGGAGGATAGGCCAGGATGTCTGATTTACCGAGATTCAGGGTATCGAACCACACAGCCTTGTTATTTGGCAACAATTGTACGTGCATGGCTGAAACACCAGAATTTGGATTATCCACCTTCCATGAACCTCGGAAGTTTGTCTCTAAATCCGGCCTGTTGTCAGTGGCAGTATCTGATTCTTTGGCTTCCTTTGGTGGTTCATCGTGGTTGCCAAACTGTGGGAATGGGAACCGGAACGGGAATGGGAATCTATGTTCACCCTCAAAGCCATTTTTGTTTCCTCCCTCGTCCGTGTCATCTCTGTTTACAGGTTTCTTATCGTTGTCGGGTTTCGATTTGTCATCCTGATTCTTAGATCCATCGCCACCGTAGGTGATCCCACCATGTTTCTTATCGTTTCCAGTATTCGATTTGTCATCCTGATTCTCGGATCCATTGCCATCGTAGGTGAACCTATCATAACGTGCATGGAAATTGATTGATTTTCCTTCCTCAACAGGATCGAGGGAAGGGAGCCTCGTGAAAACGCAGGTGAAAAGGAAAGGTAGAAGAACAATTACTTTACGCAAATTAGACATTGAAGAACTCAAATCCTTCCACAAATGTGGGGCTTTGTTCTTGAAATATTTACTCGATATATGTGCTAAATACCTTGCACCTACAATGATCAACTGTATTGAATATTAGAGATGAATTCAAGTGGGAACTTTAAAAAATGCAGAAATAGTGGTGTTATATATCAAGAATACCTTAAAATTATGAAATATATACTTAAATACAAAAAAATAAAAAATAAAAGAAGCAATAAATAAATAAATAAATAAATAAGTGAACTAAATTACTCAAATATTAATTTTGTTTATAATGTTTTTCATTGCATAGAATGCCAACTTTGCAGGGGTTTGAATTTTATATTTTTGTCTAATGTTTTGAGTAGAAAATATATGTTTGCGATTTATTCTTCCTATGTTTTCAATTTGGCATTGATGTTATTTTGATGAAAATGAAGGACGAGAAATACTAGTTTTACCTTTGAAAACTCTGAATTGTTGGGATTAATAGCTAATAAATCTCCTGCACTTCCAAGTGTTTGGATTAGAGACTCAAAGACATAACTTGTTCCACTCAAATTTAACAGATTCAGGACTTGTCAAATTCTACATGTTTTCCATCTCATGGTCAAGACAAAAACTAACTTGTAATTTTCCTTGCTTTACTCATAATTGATGGTTGGGAAAGTTAACATGAGAACATGAAGCAAAATGACATTAAGATGACGGCCTATTTACTGAAGGTAAAATATATTGTAGAGGGTTTTGTTGCACCTGCTGCTGATGAGGCTCAAGTCAAACCCACGTGGCCGAAGTCAAAGCTGACCGAACCCCATGGAAACTCAAAATAAATCAGTGAGTAGAAGCCCGAAGTGTCTCCTTCAGACGAATTCCTACTCTCCGAAGCCCTTCTCGAAACATCACCGACTACAAGAAGCTTCATATCAAAGGAAGATCTTAATGAAGATTTGCTGAAGGCGATTGATGTGACGAGTGTCAGATTAATAGTACATAATAGGGCTGTGTGACGGCTCTTCTCAGAGCTTTTATGTGTACAGTGCAAGTGGATGATAGGAACGTATGTGATGAGACAGTTAGGCGGGTCGAATTATGCCACGTGTACCTTATCCGATAGTCCGAGTTGGGTTTTTAATTCTATAAATAACTTCTATTTGTATCATTGTAGGGCCTAATGCCATAATGATAAATAAGCAAAAGCCCAACAAATTCTCTTAACCTTTTATTCAAGTTCTTACATGTATTCTTAGAATAGCTCTGCTCGGATCTTCAAATTTATCCACAAATATTCCATTTCTTGTTAAAAAAAGATGGTTCTTTTGTATATCGACTGAAAGCTCGGGTTTTTCTCTCGACTCGTCTAGCCGTCCCTTTTAATCATTGGCTTGGTCTTGGCTTAAGCGGATGGGAGTAGAACCCAACATCCGTTGTACTCGTTTTTGAAGGTCAACAGGTTTAATAATTTGAACATGACTAAGGTTTGGGTGAAAATACTAAGAACACAAGCAGAATACATTAAAGAAGGTGGATAAATATTTGGGAAAGTCAAGACCAAGCTTCAAATAAGAGTTTTATCTATAACTTTGTATTTTCTCAATTATTTTGTCATATTTGTAATGTATTGTTATAAGTATTCTTATATTTATCATTTGTATAACATGGACTAATTATTTTTATTGAGATTTATGGTTGAAGTTAACCCAACTTTAATTAATTTTAATATTTATTTTTTAATGTTAAAATGCTTATTTCCATATGGATCTACTATTGTATTTCTTGCATTTTCATTTATGTGCTCAATGAATGATTATGTTTAGTGATTTGTACATCGTTCGATAAAAGATTGTGCATTTTAGATCAAATAGTAGAAACTCTAAGTTTGTGTAGGGGATAGATATATACCCATAACCCTAGGTGTCCTATTGAACTATTTTCACAGATTTAATATAGTTGTTTGATTTTAATCAATATAGAGATATAGCAGGTTAAACCAATTAATTATGGTTAATTTCACTCGAGAGATGTAATTAACTAAAATTGAAAAAATCAGGTCTTCCATCGTAAACGAGTAATTTATGAATTAGCTTGTTGAAAAATTAATTAGGCGACGGTTAAGCGCAACCATGGATTTTAACCACGTTTTCCTCTTAAATTTTCCAAGTTTTTATGTTTCTCATCTTGTAGATTTTTAGTTATTTTCTAAAATCAAAATCTTTATTGTGTGTTTCTTTTTATTATTAGAATTAAATTAATTAAATTTTTATAATCGAAAGTAAAGATTTCTCAAGGGATCGACAATTTAGACTCAAAAAGTACACTTTATTACTTGAACGCGACCTATGCACTTGCGGTTTGCACTTCTTAGCGAACAGGGACTGTTGCGTTTGTGTTTAAAGCCTTATGTAAGGGATATTACTAACTTACTAAGAAAGATATGATTAAGAGTTTTTTAAAAAGTGCGATGCATGTCAATGTCATGAAATTTTGATTCACGCACTTGCTGAGACACGATCTACAATTTTCAAGGTGTCATTTCTTCCGTTGAGTAATGAATTTCTTGGGGTCACTGCCTGTGGCCAAAAAGGTAAAGAAAGTTTTTGCTACTCACCATCAACTACTTCACTAAGTTGAAAGTAGTTTCTTAAATCGGTGTTTGAATGATTGTTTGCCCTCGAAAGCACACTAGATGCTTCCGTTGGCCTTTCCTATGTAATGTATGACCAAATTTTAGGTTTTTGAGAAACTGGCAATGATTTTCTTCGTGTACATGTCAAATGAAGAGAATAGACAAAAAAATGGTACGGCAGTTTCAACAAATTTGTTGAATGTCTCATCTCTACAGATATGGATGAATGAGGCTTGTGTAGTTTTTGGCAATGTTATTTCATTATTTTCATAGAAACACCATTCTTTAAACTTTTTAAACACAATCATGTCAATGGAAGTTTAAGGAAATTTTGGTGCAAGTGCTTTTCTTATTTGCGCTACTACAGGAAGAATATTTTTTTACTTGCGTTTCTTTGGGATATAGTCCAATCACAAAGATATATATGTCTAGACCATTCCACCAATAAAATATACATCTCTAGACATTTGGTATTTGATTAACATGCTTTTCCGTGTGCTCCTAATCAAGAAATTGCTTTACAGAAAAACTAAGAAACAACCAACTTTCTAAAGTTGATGCATGGACTCAAAAAGAGGCACATATTCCTCTAGAGGAAAACACAACCGAACAAGACAACCATGACCTCTCAATTCAAAATGAGTAGCGAATCCTCCCTTCGATCTTGAAATTTAAAAAAGACGCAAAAATTCCATAAATAAAAATTCCACTCACTATGCCATTGATAGGCCATATCATAGAATGACCTAATAAATGCAACCATTCCAGTCCATTTAGATCGAAACAACAAATTTTATCATCCGCCCCAAAATAACGTGTCCTCCAGCCTCGAATTTGAAACAATGTTCTGTTAAGATCTAACTTCGACAATACGTCCAAAACATTAACCCACAATTAACTAGATAGCAACAGATTCTAGTCTATTACAGTTTCTTTGTGTTAGCAACTTGACTAAATCGTTAAAGAACAATAGTCATGTGGATGAAGGTAATTTTTTTTGTAGTTTATTTTTCTCTCATATTATTGTGCTCCCATAGTTTTGAGCAATAGACCCATAAGTGCAACATCGTACATAAACGAAAACACATTTGCAACCAAACTAGAAGGCATGCAGACAAAGTATGCATAATATGATCTCTTGCGGGTAAACCATCATGGCGCTTACTATAGAATGGTGACTCTTTAGTAGCGCGTGTTCTGAAGGGGAAATATTATAGAGGAGCAGCCTTCTTGAGGGCTTCTACTAAGCCTAGTGATATTAGAAATATAAACATGATTATAATTAAATTGGTTCATGTTATAGGATTTGCAACATTCATGTATTGTTAAGATACATGTATTCTAATTAATGAATACACGTATAATAGATTCGTGTACTAGTTGATTTATGTGTTTGATATATTCATGAATCATTTTAAGAGGAAGAATGTAATAATGGTGGATATATGTACTAGATTAGATACAAGCTTTGTAAAGCCTATAAAAGGATTGTGATTCTAGCATTTCAAAATAAGTCAATTCAAGGAATAAAAAGTTGATTGTTCTCTTGAATTTATCCTTTCATCTCTTAAAAGTTTTTCTATCTCCATGTTCCCAATAAAAGTGGTAGAAAAACGAGTTTATAGAAGTGTGAGAAGAAGAGATGGCAAACAATAACTCTCTTTCAGTTACTCGACTTTCCAATGACAATTATAGTACATGGTGTATTCATATTAAAGCATATCTTTCAAGTCATGATATATGGGATTTGATAGAGAGACATTTTGAACTTTAAAATGAAGAAGGCTTGTCTCAAGTCCAAGAAGACTTGCAACAAGCAACTAAGAGGAAAGATCAAAAGGCTATTAGTGTGATTCATCAAACACTTAATGATACAATTTTTCAAAGGATTTCAAATGCTACTAATGCAAGTGAAGCATGGGAGATTCTTGAAAACACCTAATAAAGGTGCAAGCAAAGTAAAAAAGGTTAGTCTCCAATCTTTGAGAGGAGGATATGAAGAGATTTCCATAAACGAATCAGAATCAATTTCAGATTACACTTCATGAGTTTTAGTGGTTGTCAATAAAATGAAAAGAAATGGATAATCTTCAAGTGAGAGAAAAAATTCTTCGATTTTTACATGACAAATTCAATTTTATATGAAAATTATAATTTCTTTCCTATCGATGATACCTAAGAAAAAGCTGGAGTGGTTTCCCCTCAACTGACTCCACCGCCAAGTCATGGTCAAGATATACCTTCATCTTTAACATCCTTAAGTGAAGGGCTACAATGACATAGGAGTTTTCGTGAGATTTATGATGACATCGAAGACTTAACATTTTGAAGAATTAACTCTTTTTTTTGTCTCTTTGTCAATTGATAAGTACGTTTTTACACACTTATTTTATTATCAAACATGGAAAATTGTTGTTTAATATGTTGGAATGTGACTTAATTATGCAATTCATGATTTGCAAGACAACATGATGAATGTAGTGGAATTGGGAAGAAATAAGGAACAAGGGGCCAAAATGAAAGAAAATGAAAGTTTAGGGATTAAATTGCAAATATATAAAAGTTGGTTCGGAAGGCTAAATGGGGATTTGAGAGAGTTGAAAGCTAATTGGTTGAAGACAATAGGCCTTGGATGAAGAATTGAAGTAAAGAATGCAAAAATAGTGAAAATGGCAAAATTCAAAGTTTGAGGACCAAATTACAAATACTCAATAATTGATTGGAACCACGAGAAGATACTTTGAAGATTGTTAGGAGACAATTGGATGTAATTGAAACTCAAAAAGGAATGAAATATTATCAAAATCAATTTCCAATACGCACAATATTCTAGATTTTTAGTCCAAAATTGAGACACATTTGTGGTATTGTAAACATCCGAATTGGAAGAAATCAATTTCTATCAAAGTTATAGCCCTTTGAGTCATCGTTTTAACTCACTTTGAATCTCCTAAATCAGATATCGAGAGAGAGGGTTATGACCAAAATATTGACTGCTGTGCAGAGACAAAAAATCTGCGTGCGAATGCAACTTTTCTTATTTGATTGGAACTCTTTTGGAAATCAATTTGGATGTGATTTTCATCCAAATTTTGACTTCTACAAATACTTAATAGGAGAATACATATTGGGAATGCCTTCATACACTTTTCTCGTATCTTTTGGCTCAAGAACTCCATGAAAAATTAAACAATTTGGTGAAGCAAGGGAGGAACTCATTGAATTTGGTGATTTCACGTCTTTTATTTATGACATTTGTTATTTTTCTTGTTAAATAATTATAGGTTTAGATTTTCAATTCATAAATTTATTTCGAAATTGGTTTAACTGCTATTAGATTTTTCATAGACATTAGTCTTTTTCTATCGAACGATCGAAATACTTGTTCAATTTCAATTTCACTTATTTTATTGGCGTAATTATTTACTGTCTTATACTTGATGTATATGATCGATTTATAATCTGATTTCAATAAATAATTGTGGAAAATTGTTAGAGAAAATCTATATTGTAGGGTTACATTTGAATTAAATTGATTTTTAATGATAAATGTTCTGATTAGAGCACCAACATGAAAGCCTCTTATTGAGTTATAAAAATGAATAATTGGCGTTAAATGATCCGATCCAATTGATGGAATTCCAACGCTTCACTATTTTAACTCATTGATTTTAATTTCATTACTTGATCCATTAATATTTAAATTTTATTTCAAAAAATAAATCATTTTCAAACAATTCACGAAAAACCCTAATTTATTGAACCCTTAAATATTTTTCCATCTTCCTGTGAAATTGATACCCCAAAGTTGTGCTACAATTACCGCGTTGTTCTTTGGGCATAATCAAATTTTGGCACCGTTGCCAGGGAGATGGTATCAAATACTTAGGGATCGACTGAAAAGTGTGATATTGTTCATTTACTGTTGTTTTTAGTTAATTTAATTTTCTTATTTGTTATTTTTCTTTTATTCTCATATAGTTCTATTTTTTTTTCTTTCTCGTGTTTTATGAGTAGGGATCAAGACGAGCAACTAAGCTCTATAGAATGACCTTTTCCAGTATTTCGATCTCGTTCTAACCCTATCGTTGATACTGTATCTATTGCCATTAACACCACACTACACAACACCATGACTGATAGTGAACATGACGATATGCCTTTTAGGACTTTACATGATTATTTTCATCCCACAAGCATATCCACGCCATCATGCATAATATTTCCACCTAATTTGCCCGTATGGATCTTAAACTGGGAATGATTCAATTTCTTCCTAATTTTCACGGACTCGAAAATGAAAATCCATGCGTGTACATTAGGGAATTTGAAGAGGTGGTAGCAACCTTCTACAACCAATATGGTACAACAGACGCAGTCGAACTTAAATATTTCCCATTTTCACTTAAAGAAATAGCAAAAAACTGGCTGTATTTCTTGAGACCATGTTCTATTGGGACTTCGGCCGAAATAACTCAAGTGTTCTTTAATAAATACTTTCCCCACCATAAGACTAGTGCCCTTAAGAAGCAAATTACAACATTCACTCAAAAAGATAGTGAGATCTTATACCAAGATTGGGAAAGATATAAAGAACTACAAGCCCTTTGCCCCCACCACGATTATGAGAGTACCAATAGGCCACGAACTACAGGGAATTCCACTAGCACAGATATGTATCATCTTAGAGAGGAGGACAGCCTTAGAGCCAAAGTAGAAGCCCTCACTAAAGAACTAGAAACCCTACATGCTAAGGACTCAAAATTTGCACAAAATGTATCATGTGTTGAGTCTTTAGGACCCTGCTTTGTGTGTGGTGGAACTGATCATCTAGCGCAAGAGTGTAGTACATTTGCTGACATGAGGGGAGTGTATGAGAAACACTATAACGCTTTAGGCACATACAAAAAGCCCTATACTCCATTCTCTGAAACCTACAATCCTGGGTGGTGGAATCACCACAAGTTCAGCTGGAAACTAGCAACCTACCCAGCCATCTAGAGCCTTCATATCAACCCGTAACCTCTAGGAACTTTTTAGAAGACACCTTACAAGCTTTTATAGAGGCACGTAGTAAGACAAATCAAAATTTTGAGAGTATAATCACTCAGGTAGTTGAGGAAAACAAAGAGATAAAGAATTATGTCTAAATTGACTAATGCCTTACCTTTAGGTGAGCGTGGAAATTTTCAGCTCAAACTCAACCAAATCCTAAAGGGCAACATATGGCACAAACCTCAAGATTGGAAGAAAACAATTTTAGGGAAGTAAATGCCGTAACCACAGATCAGGGAAAATCCTAGAACAAATCCCTAAGCTAAGGGAACCTGAAAAGAAGTCTAGTGAGTCTAAAGAGAGTGGCCCTAGTAAGGAAGTCGTGGAAAACCCAGTTAGAGTACCTTTCCCTCAAGCTCTCAAGCCTACACCGAAGTCTGGCAGCTAATATAATGAAATCCTAGAACACCTCAGGCAAGTGAAAATCAATCTGCCTCTCTTGCATGTGATTTCTCAAGTTCCTACATATGCTAAAGTCCTTAAGGTCTTGTGTACTGTGAAGAAAAAGTATCATGTCAAGAAAACTGCTTTCTTGACTGAGCAAGTGAATGTGGTGATTGAGCAAAGAATCCCACCGAAGTATAAGGACCCTGGTTGTCCTACTGTGTCCTGTGTCATTGGGAACCATGAGTTTACACAAGCTTTTTTTTATTTAGGGGCGAGTGTAAATCTCGTGCCTTATGCAATTTACTTCTTGTTAGGTTTATGAGATAAAATCAACTTATGTGGTCTTAAAATTAGCTGATAGGTCCACCATTGGGCCTAGGAGAGTAATTGAGGATGTATTGGTCCAAATTGACAAATTTTACTATCATGTTGACTTCTTGGTTTTGGATGTGATGGTTGATGTCAATGTTAATTTCAAAATCCCTATCATTATTGGTAGACCTTTTCTTACTATAGCTGACGCTCTTATAAACTGCAGGAATGATTTAATGAAACTTTATTTTGGGAACATGACTTTAGAAGTCAATATTTTCCACATAGCAAGGCAGACACAAAAAGATGATGTGTATCATCAAACATTCATGATCGATGCACTCACTCAAGAGCAAACACTTACAAATACCGATTTTGACCCTCTGAATTCTTTTCTTTTAAATTTTGAAATCCGAGCTAGTTTTGATAATGAGGAGTATACTAACATTTGTGATGTGTTTGCAAAATTTCAGGATTATAGAGTATCACTAGGCAGCCCAAGTTGTAAGAGTTGCCAAAAAGGACTGGAGGACAGAAGCCATTAAGTATTGAGAGTCCCAAATCAGAGTTGAAACCGCTGCCTGCAGGACTAAAACACGAATTTCTTGGACAAGGTGATATTTTTCCTATAATTATTTCTTGGGACTTGAATGCATGGCAATGTAAGCAACTTTTGAACATTTTGAATGAGCATCGATCTGCATTAGACTCGACCATAGCTGAAATAAAAAGTATTAGCCCTTTGATTTGCTCACATAGGATTTATCTAGAATAAGGAACTAATCCTAAGAGAGACCCAAAACGTAGGCTAAACCCTAAAATGAAAGATGTAGTGAAAATGAGGTGCTTAAATTGTTAGATCTATGTATCATTTACCCTATCCCAGTTAATAAATAGGTTAGTCCTACACAGATAGTTCATAAAAAGTCAGGAGTCACTGTAGTGAAAAATGAATTAGGTGAAATGGTTCCCACAAAGACAGTGACTGGTTGGTGCATGTGCATAGATTATAGAAAACTAAATGCTGCCACCCATAAGGATCACTTTTCTTTCCCATTTCTAGATCAAATTTTGGAGCGTGTGGCTAGCCATCCTTTTTACTGTTTCTTAATGGCTACTCTCGTTACTATCAAATTAAAATTGCATTGGAAGACCAAGAAAAGACCACGTATACTTGCCTCTTTGGCACTTATACATTTCGTAGGATGTCATTTGGACTTTATAATGCTCCTGTCACATTTCAAAGATGCATGACTAGTATATTTAGTGACATGGTAGAGAATTTCATGGAAGTGTTCATGGATGATTTGACTATGTTTAGAATTTCTTTTGATGCATATCTATTAAATTTGAAGAGAGTTTTGACATGATGTGAGGAAAAATATTTAGTTTTAAATTGGGAAAAATGTAATTTCATGGTACCTTCGAGAATTGTTTTAGGGCATGTGATTTCGTCTGAGGAGATAGATATTGACAAGTCTAAAATTGAACTTATCTCTAAATTGCACGTACCTAAGACAATAAAAGGTGTTAGATCATTTTTAGGCCATACAAGTTTCTATAGAAGGTTTATACAAAAAAATTTCTCTATTTCTAAACTATTGTGTAACCTTTTAAATAAAGATGCCGCTTTTGAGTAGACCCCTGAATGTCAAGATGCACTTAAAATGCTAATTGACAAACTCACTTCAACACCCATCATGCAACCTGAATAGACACTACTGTTTGAAATCATGTATGATGTTAGTAACTATACGTTAGGTGCTGTTCTTGAGCAACACAAAAAAGGTAAGCCTTTTGTGATTTACTATACTAGTAGAACTCTTAACAGTTCTTAAATAAACTACTCAACTACTGAAAAAGAGTTACTAGCTGTAGTTTTTGCGCTTGATAAGTTTAGATCTTATTTGATTGGTTCCTCCATTACAATATTCACATATTATGTAGCCCTTAAGTACATTCTTACAACTAATGATGTTAAGGCACGATTAAATCGATGGATCTTACTTTTGCAGGAATTTGACATCACAATTAAAGACAAGAAGTGAGTGGAGAATGTGATGGCCAACCACCTATCTAGGCTAACTTTCGAGGATAACGCGATCACATTTCCAATCAGAGATGAATTTCCAGATGAGAATTTATTTTCTATTTCTTTTCTACCATGGTTTGGTCACATTGTGAATTATTTGGCTATAGGTGAGATTCCTAGAGATTGGAGCACACATGACATGAGGAAGTTCTTGGTTGAGGTACGTAATTTTTATTGGGATAATCCATGTCTATTTAAATTCTGTCCCAACCAAATTTTAAGATGATGTGTTCCGAATAAGGAAATATCTAGTGTGCTAAGTTTTTGCCATACCCAAGCATGTGGTGGCCAGTTTTCTATAAAAAAAAGACTGCTGTGAAAATTTTATAGTATGGTTTCTACTGGCCTACCTTATTTAAGGACACTAATGAATAATGTAGATCTTGTGAAAGATGCCAAAAATTAGATGTTGTGTTCCGACGTAACATGATGCCCCTAAATTAAATCCCATTTTGGTAATTGAAATATTTGCTATTGGGGAATTGATTTTATGGGACCTTTTCCACCATCTTTTGGTTATTTATACATCATTGTAGTAGTTGATTACATGTCTAAATGGGTAGAAGCTTATACTTGTAGGGCTAATGAAAATAAAACAGTTGTTAACTTTCTAAAAGAAAACGTTTTGTCCCGATTTAGCACACCACGTGTTATTATTAGTGATAGAGGTACACACTTTTGCAACCGTTCATTCGAAGTACTCATGAAAAAGTATGTGGTCATTTATAAAATTTCTGCTGCCTATCACCCCCAAACTAGTGGATAGTTAGAACTGGCTAATAGGGAAATTAAAAAAATCTTGGAGAAAATGGTGAACCCTAATCGTAAATATTAGTCTTTAAGACTAAACGATGCACTTTGGGCTTACCACACGACTTTTAAAACTTCCCTAGGCATGTCACCATATCGTCTCATTTTTAGAAAGCCTAGCAATTTACTTGTAGAGCTTAAACACCGAGCCTATTTGGTAATTGAACATTTTAGTTTTGATCTAGGCGAGGGCGGTAAGTTTAGAAAATTTCAACTGAATGAGCTAGAGGAATTGATGAATGACGCTTATGAGAATTCTAGAATCTATGAGGCAAAAATGAAAGTTTTCATGATAAAAACATATCGAGAAATTTTTTTGAACAATATAAAAAATGTATTTGTTGAAATGTGAGCTTGTAATAGTGAGATATATCCATGCTAAGAGGATAAGGAATAGAATTGAAAAAGTTCAACTTAGAATGCACTCCAAGAAAATTGAGTGAAAAGCATAAGTTTGGTGGTATATATCTCTCGAGGGAAGTAATGATATATTTGACTGCTATAGGTCAGGTGTTGAGCCAATAACAATTTGAATATATTGACATGAGTTTTCATACACATACGTCAAGGTAAGTATGTAACAGGTGGAGATTGATTTAATTTTTACACTGTTTATTACTGAATTCCAACTGAGACACGGTAGGTTGTCAAACCATGTTTTGTGTAGAGTTAAGCTACATTTTTGTTTGAGGACAAACAATAGTTCAAGTTTGATGGAGTTTGATAAGTGTCTTTTTACACACTTATGTCACTGTAAAAAATGGAAAATTGTTGGTTAATATGTTAGAATGTGGCTTAATTCTATGCAATTTATGTTTTACAGGACAACATGATGAATGTAAGGGGACCAAAATGAAAGTTTATTAACTAATTCGTAAATATCCAAAAGTTGGTTCGAAAGGCTAAATGGGGATTTGAGAGAGTTGGAAGCTAATTGGTTGAAGGCAATAGACTTTGGATGAAGAATTGGAGAAAAGAATGTGAAATTAGCGAAAATGACAATCCAAAATTTGATGACCAAATTGCAAATACTCAATAGTTGATTCGGAACATGAAAAGATACTTTGAAAATTGTTAAAAGACAATTGGATGTAATTGGAACTTAAAAAGGAATTAAATATGATTAAAATATTATCAAAATCAATTTCCAATTCGCACAAGATATATTCCAGATTTTTAATTGAAAATTGAGACACCTTTTTGGCATAGTAAACGTCCAAATTGGAAGAAATCTATTTCTATTAACGTTATAGCCCTTTGAGTTCAACTCACTTTGAATCACCAAATTGGACATTGGGAGAGAGTTATGACCAAAATACTAACTGTTGTGTAGAGACAAAAAATTCCGTGTGAATGCAATTTTCCTAATTCGATTGGAACTCTTTTAAAAATCAATTTGAACGTGATTTTTATCTAATTTTTGATTCCTACTAATACTTAACAGTAGAATACATATTGGGAACGCCTACATACACTTTTAATTATCTTTTGGCTCAAGAACTCTATGAAGAACTAAACAATTTAGTGAAGCAGGAGAGTAGCTCATTGGATTGGGTGATTTCACGTCTTTTATTTATGTAATTTGTTTTTTTTTTTTTAAACAATTCTATGTTTAGATTTTCTCTTCATAAATTTACTTTGAAATTAATTTAACTCTTATTATATTTTTCATAGACATTAGTTATGCTATTTTTATAGAACGATTGAAATACTTGTTGAATTTCAATTTTATTTATTTTATTAGTATGATTATTTACTGCCTTATGCTTGATGTAATCTCATTTCAATAAATAATTGTGGAAAATTGTTAGAGAAAATCTAGATTCTAGGATTACATTTGAATTAAATTGATTTTTAATAATAAATCTTTCTATTAGAGTGTCAGGATGAAAGCCTCTAATTGAGTTATAAAAAATGAATAATTTACGTTGAATGATTCGATCCAACTGAGAGAATTCTGACGCTTCATTGTTTTAACTTATTAATTTTAATTTCATTACTTGATTCATTGATGTTTAAATTTTATTTCGAAAAATAAATCATTTTCAAATAATTTATGAAAAACCCTAATTTGTTGAACCCTTGAGTATTTTTCCATCTCTCTGTGGAATCGATACTTCAAAATTGTGCTACAATTACCGCGTTATTCTTTGGGCGTAATCATCGATCATGCAATTTAGGGTTTTTATGATGCCATTCAAGATGAGAAATAGAAGAAAGTCAAGGATAAATAAATCAAAGCTATCAAAAAAATGATACTTGGAAATTGACCTCACTTCCTGATGGTCAACAACCTATTGGAGTTAAAGTGAATTTTCAAAGAAAAAGAAGAATATAAGTGGTGAAGTTGAGCGATACAAGACAAGATTATTATCTAAAGACTATAGTAAAAAACATAGTATGGATTACGATGAATTATTTGCACTTGTAGCTTGTTTTGAAAGAATCAGATTGATTATCGCCATGGAAGCATAAAATCGATGGAAGATACAACGAATGAATGTAAAATCAGCCTTAGTGAGTGGTTTTCTACAAGAGGATGTATACATATTACAATCTCCTGGTTATGTTAAGAGAGAGCACGAAGACAAAGTGTTGAAGTTGAAGAGAGCTTTGTATGGTTTAAAAATAAGTACCAAGAGCATGGAATTCGAGACTAGACAGAATTCTTCAAGGGAAGGGGTTTATCAAATGTCCTTATGAACATGCCCCCTATAACAAGGTGAACTCTAATGGTGATATCTTAATTGTTTGTTTGTCTGTCGTCGTGTGTTTTTTATGGGGGTTACGACTTTTACATAGCTTTCGAATAAGCAACCTATTGTTACACTCTCAAGTTGTGAAGTAGAGCATGTTGTGGTTGCATCTTACGTTTGTTAAGCAATTTGGCTTCAAAATTTGTTCAAGGACTTTCATTTACAACAAGGTGAGCCAATAAAGATTTTTGTTGATAACAAGTCAGCATTATTGTTGACTAAAATCCTGATTTTCATGATCAAAGTAAGCATATCGACATGAAATATCATTTTGTTCAAGATTGTGTTGACAAACAATATGTGGAGTTAAAGTTTGTGAAGTCTCAATATTAGATTGCTAATATTTTCACCAAACTATTGAAGATTGACGCATTTGTGAGTTTCGAAGTCTGCTTACCATAAATCAAGTTTAAGGAAAGTGTTAGAAATATAAATTTGATTATAATTAAATTGGTTCATGTAATAGGATTTGCAACATTCATGCATTGTTGAGATACATGTATCGTCATTAATGAATACATGTATAATGGATTCATATATTTGATATATTCATGAATCATTTTATGAAGAAGAATGTAATAAGATGGATACATATACTAGATTAAGTACATGCTTTGTAAATCTTATAGAAGGCTTGCGATTCTAGCATTTTAAAGTAAGCCAATTCAAGAAATAAAAAAAGTAGATCATTATCTTGAATTTACCCTTTTCTTTCATAAATTTTTCCATCTTCAAGTTTCCAACAAGTGATTCAGCAATATGCGAAGTATTCTATGGGGTTGAGAGATACTCCAACAAAGATTGAAGTGGCGAATAGGGAATGGCCAATCAATATAAATCTTGTGTGACCCATGGTTGCCAAGGCCACATCATTCAGACCATACTCGACCCCTAATGCAGCAAAGGACAAGGTTAGTGATTTAATTACTATCACAGATGCTTGGAATGTTAACAAAATTGAAAGCATATTTGCTCGAATAGATAGTGACAAGATATTATATATTCATTTGGGAAGAAGTCTACAGTCAAATGAGTTGATTTGACATTGAGGCTAATGGAGAATATTTGGTGAGAAGTAGATATCGGGTCTTGGTAGCGAGAGAGTCACTTGTGGAAGGCTCTAGTAATTTCACAACAACGACATGGTGGAATCATAACTGGAAATTACCAGGGCATCCTAAAATTCTAACATTCTTTTGAAGAATTTTTCATGGAGTATTACCAACTAGAGAAAATTTGTAAAAATGGAGAGTGCCAATTCATGAGACATGTGATCAATGTGGCTTAAATGAGTCGATTTTACACGTGCTATTCTGGTGTAAGGAGGCAAAGTTTGTTTGAAAGATGATGGGTTGGTGGAGACGCGTGAAGCAATTTTCTATCATTGATGACGTGTGGGATGTTTTACCTGGTATCAACAAAGAATGTGGGGTGTCGAAATTGGTTGAATTTGATTGCGTTTAAGGGTATATTTGGGGCGAACAATATCATATAATACATGGAGAAGTGCTATGAGATCTACATACAGTTGAAAACTCAGTCACCTGTATGATGGAACGGGGACATGAGGCAATTATGATTCAATGGAATGATAAGCGAGACGGAATGAATATAAAATGGACACCTCCATGGGCTAGTGGACTAAAACTTAACATAGACGTAGCCATTAGGGAAAAATATGGCTTCATCAATTCGGAAGCAATGAATGGGAGAGTGGTATTGACAGCTCAATCAAAGAAAACAATGAGATTCTATGAGGTGGATGATGTAGAGGCAATTGTTTTGTGTAATGGGCTTGCACTTGTTAGGGATATTGGTTTCAAAATAGCAGTAATCGAAATTGATTTCCCTCTAGTTGTGCAGAGTCTCAAGACAAAACTTGAATGAGCTCTAAAGGCGGCGCTACTATCGGATATTAAAGTGTTACTTGCTGATGTCCACTGTGGATCTTGTTAATTTATTCCCTGGGAGATGAACAAACACTACAACAAAAATGGGCTTTGGCAACACTTAAAAGGCAACATTCATTGATGAAATGTTGCTAAAAGGGTCAATTGCAACGTTCGTGTGAGTGAATGTTGCGAAAAGTGATATTTTGCAACGTTTCACTTTTTGCAACGTTCGATGAATGTTGCAAAAAGTCTTTTCACAACGTTCATTGAACGTTGCAAAATGTCAATTTTTTTGAATTAAGAACGACGTCGTAGTGGCCATAGTATAAACAAAAACATGAAAGAACCCTAGCCCATTTATCTTACCATCTCGTTATCATCATGGTTTCTTCCTCTACCTTTTGATGTCACCTACACCGCCACCACTCTGTATTGCCGCCGTTCTTCCCCTCCTCATCACTGCCATCTACATACTCTGGCCCTCTGACTCATATCATTTCCCTCTTCGGTCGACTTTTCCCAAATCCCAACTGCAATTAGCCCTTGCGACTTCAACGGCGGCGAAGGTGAGGCACCTTCAAGTCTTCATCAATCGACCCGTAGCACCTGCTTCCAGACTTTCAATACCAGTTCGGCATTGGCTCGTTGCTTCCCGACTTGGAACTTCAACGAATCGACGGTGGCGAAGTGAGAAAAGGCTTCGAGGCTCGAACGGTGAGTTTTTTCGCTTAAAATTAACTCAAAAGCATCTTATTTTGGCAATTTATGTTAGGGTAGAATTTTTATGTGGTTATGAATTGAAATTGTGGATTTGAAACGCCAGATATGGGCAAAAGTATGCTTCAACTTAACATTTGAGAAAATTTACAGTGCAATCTTTGATTTGTGTCTGAAAATTCTGATGTGATCAACTTTTACTAGCTTTAACTTTGGTCTCGTTTTTATTAATTACTGATTTTGCCTAATTTTTGTGTAGCTATTTCACCAATACCCTCATTCTTCCGGTAATAAATAGACCTATAGAAGGATGAAGATTATAAATGGTAATTATTTAATCTTGCTCACACTCCTAGGTCTTTTATCCTATTCATCACTGTTTTTGGTTTGCCTTTGCTCTTATAGATGTTTTTTATTACAGTATATTGATTAAACGCAGTTGTAGTTTGTTCTGGGAAATGGTGGGATCACGAGAATACTTCATTTAATGGTAAATGGGGAATTAATGTGAAAGACCAAGTTTTGTACTTTCTGTTGTCTTTTACGTATTGAGTATCTTGGTTAGACGTTTATGTCAAATTAGTTCACACCGAGCCTAACTCTGGGTCGATTTGTTTAGATAGTTTTCTTCAGAATTATTTAGTGTGATTTCATTTAGATGTAATCTTTATCATGAAGTGAATTAACTATATAAACTATTAGAATCATGCAATAGTGTAACTTTGAATATTTGGAGATTTTTGTTATTCTTAGTATTTTGTTTTGGTATAAATGGCTCGTAGATCACTGAAATACAAGGGTTATTTGGCCTTAATTTTTATGTAAGTTCTGTTTTAGTTGGAGAAACTGGTAAGTGAGAAAGTTATTTCGTTTTTCAATGATCGCCATCTTTCTTTTACTTTCCAGTCCAGAATCTTGATAGGGAGTTCTAACGTTTTGAGAAAATGAGACTTCTTCTCTACTTATGACAGAACAAAGTGTAATTTGATAATCTTTAATCAACTTACATTTGGGTTGAGTTACCTTGCTAATTTTCTCGTGTAGATATGGTTGGGAAAGAAGAAAATTTGGTTGATATATTGTACTGTGTTGTTATCGGACTGGTGAAAAACTATAAAAAAATGCTAATTTTTGTTTAAGAGAGTGTAAATTGTAACTACTGATTTAGTAGTCTTTTTGTATGTAAATTACTCACAAAATATTTGTCAAGCGAAAATTAATTTTATCCATCGTGGCTTAATCTGTGAGTGGGAACCCTTGAAATTTCTAAACCCGTTTGTTGATTTTTCTCCTTGCTTCAACAATATTTTAGCTGATATCTTCAATGTCTAGTTGGTTTTCTTTCAATGATCTGTGCAGGTTTTTGTGCCAAATCACACCATCAATGAAAGACCTGATGATGAATAGATTCGGTGCTATCTACTTCAGCTAGTTCAAGCTCTTCGATTTGAACTTTTCGATAAATTCCACCTAAGTCATTTCCTTGTGCAACGCTGTCAGCTTCCCGTAATATTGAGTTAGTTAGATTTCTCTGATTGTATCACATTCTAATGTTCAAGTGTATTGATACAGAATTTTATAATGAAATTATCAATTTTTATGCAATTTCAAAATTTGTTCACAAAGATTCATTTTCAATTTTTCTATTCAATTTACACAAATTACTGTTAAAAAAAAGCAACGTTTAAAAAACGTTGCGAAAACAGGTCTTTTGCTAAACGTTGCCAAAGGTCTTTCGCAACGTTCAAAAAACGTTGTCGTATCCTTCTACTATACGACAACATTGAGCTTCGCAACAAACTCAAAAAGTTGTAAAAGGCCTTTCGCAACGTTCAAAAGAACGTTGCAAAAGGCCTTTTTGTTGTAGTGAAAATGGCCCACGAAGTGTTAGCTTTCTTTTCACTATATTGGTCTACATGTAGATGCTCTGACTATATTCTTCGATTTCCTCCACGAACAATTTGTGGCGATTAAGTTTAATAAAGTTTATTGAACACAAAAAAAAACTTGAAAGGGTTGATTGGGTTAAGCTAGGAAAATCAACATTCTTAGTGAGTTTAACATAGAGTTGGCATTCTTATAAACTCTCTTGTCCTCATCACTTGTAAGTATATATTTTCCTTATTAATAATGTTATTTACCATTACGATGATGGAACATCAGCAATATAATAGTTTATGTGGAATAATAAGATTGAACATTTCAATTTTTATGAGAGAGGGGAGGAGAGAGAGAAAGAAAGAGAAATGTTATAATGGATTACCACATCATCGATATTTTATCATCATAATGATAAATAACATTAGTCTTCCCTTATTGCTTTAGTGGTTTTCAATTATGCCAAGAATGTACCGACTGAGACATCCTAACAAAGCTTATTGTCAATATGCGATGCTTGAAAGGTCCAAGTTCGTGTTAGTTGGTATCAAAGCCTAGTCGACCTAACAAGATGAGTTGGCCATATCAAGAATGTGTTAGCGAAGATGAGTTGACCTAACTAGTATTGTCCTCGGGAAGAATACCCAAGGTATTTGTAGTTGCTGGGAAAGTTTATTTTTCTAGTATGTTTCAACTAAAGTGCAAAATCAATTTGGATTCTAATATACCAATAAATTATGCGATATACACTTGACGGAATAGACTCGACATTAGTCCACTGCACATTGGTGATGTCAATTGGATTGATCGATCAAATCAAACATCATCATGTGCTTGGGCCCATTTTAGTAGCCTATCTTGGTACACATGCCTCGTGCCCTATATATATACAACTCATTGGCTTTCTTGGTAAATACAAAATAGTCAAATCCTCTTGTAGCTATGTCTCTTGCGCTCATTCTATTTCTTATTCCAGTCCATAAATGATCGTCTAGGACAATGGCCTTTATATTTCACTAGGAAGAGTGTGATATACGAGGGCAAAGAGGTGATAGATTCACAGTAATGCTCATCATGTATTGACACATGTCCCTTCTGTCGTTGAGTAGATCGTCGAGCCTGTCACTATAGCAAGTTTCATAGATTCAAATAGAAAGTCTGGTTATTTCTGTTCCATGGAAGGACTTTTCTTTTAGTATCTTGTGGATCATGATGAGGAGGTCAAAAGTTTGTCTAGTTTGCATTGAGGAATCAAACTTTGTCATTGCAACTTCTATAGAATTAATTCGCTAGCGGTATATGTATTCCATGTTTACACTTTTTTTTAGCGAACTTGTGTATTTTGCTCAACCGTGATTTTTGTTTATTATGAGATTAAGAAGATCAAACTTAACTTAAATCAAAGTGGTAGTTGGAGAAAAATTGGTGCAAGTTCATTTCTAAAAATTAGTTTGAACTTAATAATGTATTTTTTTTTTTAAGAAGCTATAATTTTCAATCAAAAATTGGGAACTTTTAGAAAACTCATGGAATTTTAAGAAAGAAATAAATAAATCATAGATTGCTCAAATTGTGAACAATTTGTGATTAAAAAAGCATTAGAAAGAAAAACATTGAAGTTTACAACTAACTTAGAAAAAACTAGGCTGAACGACAAAATTATCAAACCGCAAAATTGAATCGAAACCGCTTTTTTGAAATTGTTAGTTTCGCTCCACGTGGATCCTCAATATTTTGATTTTGAATCGAATCAAACCGCTTTGAAATAATTTGTATTATGTTTCAATCTTTACAAACCGTTTCAAATTGTCAAACATTGTACAAAAAGTCTAAAAATAAATTAATTTAAATTTATATAACCCAATTAAAACTAAACATAAATTCATATTAGTTATAATCTAATTAAACTCAATAACTAAGTAAACAATTATCCATCCCAATTAATTAATTAAATCATACCCAAATCTCCATCAGTCATCACAGCTGCGTATACAAAACCTTCAAATTGGAAGAAGTGTTAAATAACTACTGCTGAACCATATTCATCGACCGCCTATTACAATTGAGGAGACTATTAAATCTAGATTTTAATTCAAACTTTCATATTTCCTTTCTTTCTACTAATAATTTTCTCGAATTTCAACTAAATTTTCAAGTCAGTTTATCCAAATGTTCTTATCTTTTGATAATTATTTGTTATATTTTATTGATAGTTGTGTTATTTTGTTCTAATTTGTGCCGAGCTCCCTAAAATTTTAAATAAACAACTTTTTTTTTATTTGCATCTCAATTTTCTGGTGAAGTCACTCAATTAATTATTTACATTTTAACTTAATTTCTAAATGTTACTGTTAATTACTAGAATGATTTGGTAAACCAATAAACCTTTCAATGTATTATTTTTTGTGAAAATTGAATACAAATAAATATAAGATTATTTCCCAAATTATCAAAGATGTATTAGGTATTAAAATTCATAATTGTTTTTGAGTTGCATTCCAAATAGTGGTCGAATTCTTAATCATTTTAGGTGTTCGTTGAGTGCAAATATGGTTGAGATGGTGATTTGTCCTAAAAATTGGTTGAATAGTAACGAGGAACTTATAGTAATTTATTAATCTTTGGATGATGTAAACGTATTATCGTATTTGATCTTTCTATTTATTTTCTTTTATTAGTTGTTTTATATCATTTAACTATAATCAAATGATTCATCATTCATATAGTATATTCTTTTTTTTTTTTATGGAGAGAATGAATCATGTGTTACAATTGAAGATGTTGTGCCAACTAATGTCGACTAAGATGTTAAAATATTCATATCTTGTTGTTGCATTATAATGATTAGAAATATAGAACTTGATTTATAATATTTTTAGTGAAATTTTAGATTAATATTTATAATTTAACTTATTTGATAGATATTATTTTTATCTTTGTGAAATCGTGGTTTTAAACCGAACCAAACCGAAAAAATTAATTTGGATTGGCTTGATTCAGAATTTGAAGTGGTTTGGTTTAGTTTGAAAAAAAATTCAAACTGCTTTAAGTGGTTTAGTTTTAAAAACAAACAACCCAAACCGAACCATGATCATCCCTACGAAAAACATTGAAGTTTCCAATCTCAATTTCATGAAATTGTGCTAAAAAAATGTGCAGATTTCAGACTTCTAGTGCTAGCATTCATGTTTGCAGAAACTGTTGTGTAGAGCAGTTCTTGGATTGCTACTGCTACTCCATATTATCTAATCTCAATACTGTTGAGAGTCCTACATATTCGAGTAGACATGTCAATAGAATAATGATAATTTGATCTTGTATAATGAGAAGGATGTCGAATATATTGATAATGAGGTCAATGTGGTACAAAAATCTATAGGGTACAATTGTAATATATTGAAAACCTTTTCAATATTATTGGGTAAGCGAGGATTTTATAGGATCTACATTGATAGATTACTACAATCATTGGACTCTCCATAACCAGAGATTTTGCTAATCAAATTTTTTACTTGTTGAACAGTGGTGGATGCAGGCATTTTTAGTTAATGGATATAATTAAACTTGCAAAAAAGTTGTGAAAATTTTGAAATATTCGATATCTTATTACAATTGTTCTCTACATATTCTCATACTTTGTTAACGTCCGAAAGTTACATCATTTTCAATATTATCAAATACATTCTTCTAAATATATGCAATAAAAATATCATTCAATCACTGATCTTCGATTCAATTGTGCAGAATTTTTTTACACAAGTCATTGCAAAAAATGCTCTCTCAACTGTAGCAGTAACCACATGAAGAATTAAAATCAATGTCACAAGCTAATACACTTTGTGTTTAATTTTTTGCAACCAACTTATGTGCAAAATTTGTGTCATTATTTTAACAATCACATACTCAAATCAATTTGTTCTTGTCAAAAATATCAAATAAACTATTTAGACACAAACACGCAATATAAATGAGCAAGTCATTATTTACCTTAGAAAAACAATCATTTAGCTCTTGAACTTGCATATCAATAATGGCATAAAATAAAAGTGATGCAAATTTGCCATTGTGTCACACCATAAACGACTTAGAATTATAAGCATATCAGTCATATTGAGAACATTGATGTCGCGAGCTTCATAGAATGAACAAACCATTCCCCACCCCCCACCAAAAAAAAAAAAAACTATCCATCATCCCTCGAGTTTGTAGCTGTAATTTACATAATGTAATTTCACTGATCTTTTGACATTAAGAATATCTTGATATTTCCTTTGTAATACTTTAGATAATTTATTTGAAATTCTCAAGTTATTTTTCATAAGATGCAGATTAAATGTAAATTAAATTATAAATCGTTGTACGAGAAAACTAATGGTAATGTCCACATTTTAAGTGCATGCTTATAATGAGAATTTTCACTCAAAATCGTCTAATTTGTCTAAGAACTTAACATGATTGATCACTGGGCAGAAAAGAAGGGAAAGTAGAATCAAAGCTCTAATTTTGACATCTATGACCTGCAGAGCTGAGATATTGAATGAAAAATAATACAAGTGGCAACTGCAAGGAAGAAAATAGAATTTTCCCAAAATAGTGTAAACCAATCAGCATACTACAGTCACACAGATGCAGAACCAATCAGATATGCATAATACAGTTAGTTAAAAAAAAAAAAAATTTAAAAAAAGTCAAAAAATTGGTGGGGCATGTGACCCACCATGCCCCACCTTAGTTCTGCCGGTGTTGTCAAAGATAGTACTATAGATTTATTAAAATTGTAACTAGATAACATAGTAGACAATAGAACTCTATCCAGTCGATCTTTAGTTCAAGGCCACATATACCCTACTGGAGGGGGCTAACTAATAAACTCCCAAGATTGTCCCTAACAAAATGACACACTTGGGAGAGAGGCAGACAAACACCCCATCTTAAAAGTTAACAATGATATGCTTTGGGGCAATTTATGGTTTGTCTCTAGTAATTACCTGAGTTCACATGTTTCTTTAACAAATAAGGTACTTCTTACTTTCCACCACACAACTCATTAAATATGACCCACAAATCATGCGTCGAACAGCTTGATTATTACATTTAGTGCATGGCAACTCATAATCTCTATTTACATATATATGTTTCTCTCTCTTCCACATTCATTTTGTATATAATAAATAAATATAAATATATATATATATATATATATATATATTAGAATTGATCTCATATACTTGAATTATAAGTATTTGGAACCTAAATAGATTAAATTTGTTACATCTCATATTTCATTACTTATTACAATTTTTTCTCATTCAAGAATATCTTTTTACAGACAATCCTCAAATATTTGTTGTTGTATGTTTCCTTTTCTAGCATAATATTTTCATATTCGAGAATATCGTTTTATAAACAATGAATCCCCCTATTCTTGCTATAAGATTTTGGAATCTAAATAGCTTAAATTCTTGAATTATATAATTCCTTATTATTAGATTCTTGATATATGTGTTTAAATTTTCTAAAGTAAATAACCTTCCAAATTAATGTAAAAAAATGTGCAACTTTTTTTTTTTTCCCTAAAAGATGATAAATTAAATTATAAAGTGAATAGTAAACCTAGTGGTGCATGAGAGAATAGTTAATCATTTTTCTCTTTGAAACATTGTTATATTAAAATATTATATTTTGGATGGAGAAATAAAAAGTAAAGAAAGAAGAGCAAACGTGTTGTAGAGGCGCGTTGGACGAGAAATCTTTTGCATTATTGTATATTAAATCAGTTAAAATCATAGATAATCACTTTCCAGCCATTAATTTTTTTTCCAACTCGATGACTAAGGCAAGAATATAATATAGGGATTTATATTAATTATAAACGAGTTAGAACGACATTGTTATAAAATCCAAATATATATTTATATACATAGAATGAATCACATAAATCTACACACAATCTGATCCAGCGATGCAATAATTACTCAATGCAAAGTGTTGACAGCTTAAAAGGGTATCAGAAGATCTCTCTGATTCCTTACCAGTTTTTTGCATCAGAGATTTCAAGAATCAAAATTTGTTTTAAGTAGTAAGCAAATTTTCCTTCATTTCTTGAGTCAAATCATACAGAAAAAAGGGATGGGAAGTAATTACTTTGGTGAGCCAAACCTAGGAAATGAAAGAGGATCATCTTCATCTAGAAAAGGCAAAAAAGGCAATTCAGACAAGCCTAAACAACCTCAAAGAGGGCTAGGTGTTGCTCAGCTTGAAAAGATTAGATTGCACAGCCAAATGGGCTGCACCTACCTTCCTTCTTCTGTTCATACCCCTTATGCCCCGAATTTCAGCCAGGTATTCAGTAATGTTTCTTTTTGTTAGAATTCTCCAATGAAACGATTAAAGCATAAATCTGAATTTAATTATATTCGCTGATCATTTGTGAATTTTTTTCTAATTTTTTGTAGTTTTATTGTGTGTTGACATTTCTGCAGGAGGATATGAGACCTCCAACAGGCTATTCGTCTTCTTCTTCGTCCTTCCCATATTCATCATCAGTNGGTGTTGCTCAGCTTGAAAAGATTAGATTGCACAGCCAAATGGGCTGCACCTACCTTCCTTCTTCTGTTCATACCCCTTATGCCCCGAATTTCAGCCAGGTATTCAGTAATGTTTCTTTTTGTTAGAATTCTCCAATGAAACGATTAAAGCATAAATCTGAATTTAATTATATTCGCTGATCATTTGTGAATTTTTTTCTAATTTTTTGTAGTTTTATTGTGTGTTGACATTTCTGCAGGAGGATATGAGACCTCCAACAGGCTATTCGTCTTCTTCTTCGTCCTTCCCATATTCATCATCAGTAATATCTTCCCCTTATGGATTTTCAGGCTCCCATAACTTCATGGTATGTGAAACTTCAAACAGAAATAATTTCTTATACAATCTTATTACAATTTTCTTGTGATAATTACAATTAGGTTTTTAATCAGAATTCTACAATAAAAAACTTAATAGAGGGTAATTAATTATGGTTCTGTGTCATACTTAACTTGCTATGACATCCTCATTTTCCCTTCAAAATTTGAGATTCCACTTTATATAAAAATCTGATCCTCCATAGTAAGGAAATGCTTATACCCTAGATAAGAGTGGAAATCTTATCCTTGATGATCTCAAGATAGGGGTATTTTCTGGTTCTTTCTTTCCTTTTTTTTTATTTTATTTTAACTTGGAAATTCGAAAGACCTATGCTGCTGTTCATTTTTCCTAACAAATTAATGTAGCAAGACATTACCATGTGAAAATTGAATATTGGGATGATATGATATGATATGATATGCAATAACATAAATGTCATGACTATGTTTTATTCTAACGTGTGTGTGTACGCTTATTCAATCACTATAATTTAATGAGTGACTTATGAACATGTCTGTGTTTATTATAGATGGGATTGCCAGATTCAGAAAGGGCAAAAATTAGGTACGAAGATTCCCAACCGAGCAGTGCTGCAAGGTATGTACTTTTTGCCAGATTTCATGTATGAAACATTCATTTCTGTTTTAATTTGGGTACTTAAATATTTTCCTGTCAATTTGGGATTCAAATCAGATTGCATCCTGGCATTGCAATATCAGGAACGCAACATTTTTCACAGCCCGGCAGCACAAAGCACTTCTTCAACCTAGAGGTACTTTACAACATTTTCGGGGTTGAAAAACGCTCAAGTTATAGCATTTCGTTGCTTTGGCAGAACATAACCATAAAAATGCTGACGTCCTAATAATGACCATTTTTATTGCCATTTGTTTTGCAGGAATCGTTGAATAGGAAGAAGAAAGGTAGGAGTGATTCAATGGGCACAAGTAGTCAGAATTCTGAAACAAGTGACACCCAAGAAATAGATTTGGAGCTCAGATTATAAATTTAAAACTACCAATTTATGAAACTAGTCAATAGATATGTAATTAAGTTGAGAAACTTGAGTCAACTTACAAGCAAGTTAAAGAATCTTAATGCACTTGACTTGTAAATTCCATTGCAAAGATTTGCACTGTAGTGGAAGTTATTTTGACTGTATTCTGATGATGAAATGAAGTTTTATCAAATACATTCTGTGGCTTCTCTATTACAGGATGACTGTGAGAGTCTTCTCAATCTTGTTTATGTTACATAGATTCATTCAAAAATGAGCTTGGGTCGATTATTTAAGCATGATTGGTTATTACACGTGCTTTTATTATCTTAACACCTTTTTTTTTTTTTTTTGAAAAGTATGAACTTTATTAGAGAATCTCAAAAGGGTCATAGCTGGATTACACAGGTTAGATCAATTATTTCAGAATTGGAAAAATTTTATAAAATAATACAGAATACCATATATAAGCCTCTAATAGCCAAGCCATAAAAGTCGGATATAACCCTGAAGATGCGCCAAAAGGCGTATCCACGAAGCCTCAAATACATTTTGTACGAGATAAAGTTACTCGGGGCTGGATTGCTTGTTTATTTCTCCAAATATTATGGACAAGTTGTTGAAACGTTAATTCTTTGTAGTATCGTGTTATATGCTCATATTGGAATGCTATCATCATAATGCCATGTGATAATCATTGTGGTAATCGTATCATCTCATCAACAACTAGTGGAAAGGACCCAAACATTAGTACAATGTCAAACCACAAAGGTCCATGCACCTTTAGATAGAAAGATTCCTAATATAAAACTATGCATTCACATGCATACAATGCATAACTATGTTCACAGGAAATAAATGTTTGCTCACTATTGTTTCCTTAAATATCGGAAGACTTGGACATCGAGAAAATCAAACAAAAAATTACTATCAAAATAACTAACTTATTTTATATTTTTTTTCATAAATTAATTTATTTTAAAACCTATTTTTAACTTGTATTGTATCAAACTTTTTAAGCTTATCAAAAACATGCTATCGTTCAATATAATTATAAAGTACAAATATATTATATTATAATAGCGAGGTACAAATAAAAGATGAAAACGAGGTTATGTTGATTATTTTTGATTCAGTATTCTTTTAAACAATGATTCGATTCAAACTACAGTAAGATAAGCAAAGTGTAAAATATTTGGTATAATATCTAATGTAGATTGTGGGCACAT
>CAIGRB010061007.1:2927-20742 GCA_903798255.1 Fraxinus quadrangulata
AATTTCGAGTATGCGAAGTTAAAAATTGTAGACGAATAACTTGTTACGTGTACAATTTTTTTTTAAAAATTATAAAGGTGTGAAAATAAAATTTTGTGATGAATACAATGAAATTAAATATCACTTACTTGGTTACATGCAATTTCGGAATATTTATGTTGAATTCGATAATTAGCGTCTTCTCAATTCTTCACGCACATGAACACTTCCAAAATATCTTCTTTTAGTCGACTCCTGATATCAGAGAGAACCCTCTTCCCTGTACTAAAAGTAGACTCCCAAGCTACAATGTTAACCGGAGGTGTTAGTAGATCTTTTGCCATTGCAGATACTACTAGCTATCGACGTTCATAATTTCGCTAGAATTCAATTACATCTTCTGAATTTTTCCTAATTTCTTTGTTTCTAGACAAAGTATGACTAAAGTAATCAATTAATTCAGATGACAAAACATATTGGATTATTACTCGAAGTTTGAGTACATACAGTGGAAGACAAACTACTACTACTACTAGAGGAATCAAATGCATATGCAGTTGAATCATATTTATAGGAGTTCATAGAGGAATCTCTCGGCTCGTGGCTCGTGTATATAAGAAGAGCCCACGAGCTGGGCTCGTGGGCTTGTCAAACGAGTCGCTCGGCGAGCTGCTCGCTTAGCTGCTCATCTTTTTAGATGAACCGAGCGTCTAGAGAGTCTGCCTGCTCGGGCTCGTTTTCGACGAGCCAAACGGCCGAGCCGACGAGCCACTCGGCTCGATTGCCACCGCTACATCTAGGGTTAATGACATCAATAAATTGGAACAACTTTGTAAATAAATCTTCGATATAGAAATGAAAATTCCCAATTTGAGCTAGTTTCTAAATCAAGCTCACTTGTGGAGCATTGTTTTTCTTGGGTTTCTATCATGACTTACTGCTTATGTATTTGATTAAGCTTTTTTCTACAGTATTTCTCAATGCACCCTCTCTCTTGCTTTCTTACCCCCCACAACTATTGTGGATCATACTTCAGTTCTTCATTGTAATTGAAGTTCTCAAGTAAGATGGCAACTTTTGCTGGACCTACCTTTTTTCTGTTTTTCTTTCATTTTGTCTTCTTGTTATTGTCATTATTATATCATCTATCTGTCCTCACCGTTGGTATTCATCATTGCTTTCTTTTCATTTTCCAAGTGATTGTTCTTCCCTGCTTGCGTAATCTCTTGCTAAATCTATGGTTAACTACCTAGGAGGTGATGTTGATTTTAGCTTTATTAATTTTTTACAGTGCTCTCCTGACTATGCCTATGGTCCTGGCGGATTTCCAGCATGGGGTATTCAGCCCAACTCAGTTCTGGTTTTTGAGATTGAAGTTTAACTGTGGAGTGACTCGCATATCAGATTTATTGAGTGATTGAGGAAGTTTTTGGTTACTTATGTTTAATAATCATGATTGTTGAACGTGCTACATGACTTGTTTGGGAATTGATCTTGGTTGATGCTTCTATTTATCTGATAATGCATGAAGCTGTTCTCTTAATACTCATTCATCGATCATTCTTATGACCATAAATGAATTTCATTTCACTAGTTTGGTTTATTGCTAGATCTACTTGAAGAACAAGATCCTGAGCAACTTTCATGGGACGAGTTAGTATTATGATTCTTTATGTAAGTTTTAACGAAGTTTAGTACTTATTGTCAACCTTGGACAACTCCCCTTTGCACGGGATTGGGGCTGGCCACAGAGAACTTAGGTGGAGTTGGTTTCCGGGTTTACTATTTTCTTCTCCGGAAATAACTCTCAAATGTTCAAGAAATGATCTAGTAAATGGGACGCGCTCTCTAGTATTTTCATATTGAAGATTTTATAATGCTGGAAAGTGTGGAAACCTTTTTTGCCTATAAAATTCGCTTAAGCAAGTAAAATTAAGCCAAGTTTTTTTGTTATGTTTCAAAATGAAAAATTAAATTTTTGATCGTCTTATCTAGAATGGATGAAACTCTTCCCTGTCAGTAGATATACTAAGATTTTGGGTACATAGTGATTCAAGTGCATCTGAAAAGATTTCAGTTTCTTCTTAGACCATCGACTATGTCACCTACTTTCTTCCCTTCGCATCTTATGCAAACTTGACATGTTAAACTTTTTGAAGAGCAAAATGGCCAAACACTATAATGAAACTTCAATTTGATTTCTACGTAGTTTATACAACGCATGCGTGTAGGGAGAACCAACCTCTTTCCTTGATTTTCAGATAGTTAAAAATGGAACCCTGCCTTTTTAGTTGTGGAATTTTGACACTATATACGAAAACCAAGTAACTGGGTTGATGTGCCATTAGCAGCTCCTCAGGATGCTCGATAAAGGAGGGAAAATGGTGTTAGACTGAGATGAGTATCCTCTTAAGTCTGGAGCATACAATTCTTTGAAATTCCTGAGGGAAATGACAGACATGGATGATTGAACTAATTTCAAATAAAAGCTTCAAAAGTCACTCAGACGAGAAATTAAATATGTGGGATGCCTAATAATATGAAATGTCCAATATTCGAAATCAAGATTCTCACCTGATAAAAAACTCAAAGGATAACTGAGTAGGGAAGTTGTTTTCTGGCAAACATTCTAGCAGCTACCATTCCAGCAGCCAATGCAGCTCCAAATAAAGTGTGCAATCTCACACAGTAATACTTAGCCACGAAGATCTTTGTTTTGTCCTGTCATATTTTAATTTAGAATCCATAATTCGAAATACCAATTGACCCCATATATAGAAATCATGCTTGGAAATATCAAATTGAAGACTTGGAATCAGAATGTTCAAGGCAAAATGAAGTGTTTCCTTTGTAAATACTAGAGCTTTTAACTAGATTATTCAACATGGCATCCAAGTGCTAATTTCAAGTCTTGCCACCACTAATTTATGAAAATTGTACATCGGCACATGAGTATAGTGCCTAGTGATCGAAGGATGCAATTTACTTTATATGAAACTAGACTTAGGGTCTGTTTGGCATGATTTTTGCTTTTACTTTTACTTTCTGTAGAAGAACTTTTAGAGAAAATTGTCTTAATGTTTATTTGAAAACTAATTTGTGAAAGAGTTCCAATTCCTCGCTTTTAGAGGAAGTCACATTAGACAGCTTTCTCAAAAAGCTCTTCTAACTAAAAGAAACGTTTTTATAAAAATTAGCCAAACAGATCTAAAAACAGCACTTGAGTCTCAAGAGTTCATTTTGACTTTTCAAAAACCATGCAAAACGAGCCCTTAGAATACACAATACATTTATTATTCATTAACTTACACCATATTAAGGTGTGCTCTCAACCATGAAGCACTCAAAATATGTAAAATTATTGAACCATAAAAGCCAAGTTAGAGGAAGTTCATTCAAGAAAACCTTACGCACCTTGTGGTTCTCCTCAACGTAGCTAACTACTGAATTTCCCATTGGTACTGTCAAAGCACAAAGAATCTACACAACCATGATTAAAATAAATAAGAATACAAAGAAAAATGTAGGAATAGAAAAATTATGGCCGGGATGTCTTGAGGAAAAAAATGCTGTGATTAGAAGTTGGAAAGACTTACAACACTTGAGAAAGGAAGTGTTTGTCCAAGTCCTAGAACAAACAGAAGCGAATAAATTGTCACCACTGCCAATTTTACTACCTTTGAACCTGCTTCAGTACCGAGCCTAACCTAAATTTCAACATAAAAGGATTCCTAAATGGCTCCTACAACTTCATCTTTTAAGCTTAGACTTTCAACAAGTGTGTACTCACCAAAGGGGAAATCTTCCCAACAGCCTTATCCTCCTTTATCTGTGTTGTTCGTTCTTCTTGTCAGCCAAAAGAAAAAAAAAAAAAAAAAATAGATCCCTAAAAATGTAATATGGAGAGAGAGGGAGAGTTAAAACCTGATGAAAATGACTACAGAAGAGGATCAATGATGTCGTAAAACCAACAAGAAGAGATGCAGAGATGACCGTGCCATTAATTGTCAGCTCACTGTCATAATACAAGAAATTAGCATATAGTAGACATGGGTTTAATCATCAGAATTGCAAGTAATCACGTGCAACCTTGTGCCACTCTGAAGCAAATAAAAAGCAGTAGTGGCAAATGGGCCAAATGCTGAAAAGCACAAAGGTTCTCCAAGTCCTTGGTAACTTAAACGAAATGGTGGACACTGCAACACAGTTTTTGCAGAACATGAAAATCTGATATATGCATGGTAAACATGTCCAGTACAACGAGCAATGATGCACTAAGAAAATGTGTAAATAAGTTATTGGAGCCATAAGTGAAGATGATACATATATTCTCAGATGGAACAATTGGAATGCCACAATTTTGCATAAAGCTCCTTAGGAGGTTTATAGAAAATATCAAAACATTTGAAATTAGAAAAGAAGAACAAAAGGGTCCCATCAAAGTGGATGAAATGATCTTCAAATAATGTTGAAATGTTTGAATAAGGAAAGGATGATGAAACTCGTATATGGGAGTGAAGATGAAATAGCACTAACACGCAAGAAATATAAGCCTAGAAATTTTGCTTTCTTTCTGAGGACTTTAAAAGGAGGGAGAGGGAAGAAAATAGAAAAAGAAAGAAGAGTTCAAATGGACAAGATTGTGGTAAATAATTTTCCTTCATTTTGGATGTAGTAGGGCAAGACATCAAGGCTGGCTTGCATCAATTTCACACCGATCAATTCCTTGAAAAGAAGTTCTTTTGCTACTTTTGTGGGCTTATTTCCTAAACAAGAGTGAGCAGATGATATCTGAGTCTTTAGGGTTGTTATTCTGGGACGTAGCATGAATAAGAATGCTGAAAAAGTCTTGTTCTCGGACATAAAACTAGACTTGGGAGAATAATATCTGAAACTCAAAATGCATTTGTGGAAGGAAGGCGGCTATCTCACTTGCTAATGAGCTTCTATATTCAAGATAGATATTTGATGTTTGGTAACTGCTGACATTAGTTCAATAACTTTCTGAAATGCAATATACATAATAAGTAAAATATATATTTTCTTGAAGAAAACCTTAAGGACAACAACGTGTGAAAATTTACAACTTTCTAGATACCAACTGGATTGGTTGTACCTGGTATATGTAGCCGCAAATAACTGCAGAAGCAAGTAGTAATATGGAATGCATACTTCCAGCCTCCACAGATACCCAAATAAGGCCGACGAAACCAAGAACAAGTAATAAGCTAGCAACAATGAGCGTCCCTGTACGACTGTATAGAACAACAAAAGACACACTGAGCCAACTGCGATCCATATGCTAAAGAAGATACATAAATGAACAATTGGCTTAGCATGGCTGTCTGGACATCTTTTGAAAATGCATTTATCTTACAACTTATTATTCACCACCATTATGCAAACTAACGGGATTCTATGCAATAGTAGTTTATATAGACGACAATGATTACATTGAAATATAGCATAGTTAATACTTGTATCTCTGGAGAATAGTTTATTTTTCAAGCTACGTGGATAATACACTAACATATTAGTTTGCTCTCAAGTCTTATGCATGTCACTTTTAAATCTCAGAAAATGCCTCAACCTTGATGACTTTATCCATGTTCTTCTTAGTCTGGGTCTAAATTCTATTGATTGTACAGTTCAGTCTATATAATTGCTGCTGAACTTATGCATGATTATTGTCTATTTATTTATGTGGAAATCTAGAGTGAAACAATAGGGAAAAACAGCGATCATCTAACAGAAATTAAAATAGTCCAATTATGGAAATTAATAATCCTTATTAATCCAAAAATATTTAGAATACTGGCTAGTAGGATTTGTCTAGGTTGTACAACCTGGTTTGACTTTAGATTCTCGATGCCCCATCCTATAACTTTTTTCTAAGTATTTATCATTCTCGCCTGCCATATATTTCCTAAAATTGATTTCAATTAGTTTTTTGGTCAGCGCGTCTGCTAATTTTTCAAGTGAGCACGGATGATGTGCACATCAACTTCTTGTTGGTCTTTTCTTACAAGAAATGTTGACCGAGAGAGACTCTTCAGTTTAGAGGGTGTACCCATGTCGACACTATATGACATGGATATGGGTATGGATCCCGTGTTGAATCCTTCCATTTAGAAGTGGACAGGGCATAAACATGGAAATGAGATTGCCATGGAGGAAGCAGAAGTTGCAGGGAGATAAAGAGTGGATCCATGATTTTTAAAGCAATAAAAGTGATTTTGAGGCATAAGACCAACATTAAGGCATGAAACCAAGCTCATTTAATGCTTCACTTCTTAAAAAATACATCTAAAATTATTAGTATGTAATATTCTAAAAAAATTATGTTTGTTTGATGTACTCACATACCTATGTCCAAATTTGGATCCTTTTTAGTAGTATCCTATATTCTTAGTTTTAGAAGAAAAAGGATCCGACACCTAATCTGTACTCAAGTCTGAGCAACATAGTCCAAAACAACAAGGAGAGCAGCATGGAGCTGAAAACAAAATTGACTGAAAAGAGTAACATTTTGATATGGAATCAATCATCACCTGCCAACTATATTTACAACTGATTCCTTCTTGTTTTTATCTGCCCCTGTATCAAAATCATAAACGTCGTTGCTGCCCACATTAAACATGTAAGTAAACAGCAGAACATCCACTCAGCAACACCAAAAGACCACTTTCATAATATATAATACAGAATAGCATTCAATAGTAAAAATATCTTTTGTCTTCTATATACATGACATGCTAAAGAGAGCCATATATTTCTCCAGATAAATAAGAACAAAAAGCAACATAAAGATTTTGAAGGACAAGATGAAAATGGCTAGTGAGCCACAAGAAACTACCGAAGCAAAATGAGTGCAGCTCCATACATACAAAACTTAACCTCCTTTGTCCAATTCAAAACGCCAACTTCTAAGATGGATGTAAATCACTGCCAGTCATCAGATGTACATTTCAATGGAAAATACCTTTTGCTTCTTCACATTTTAGAGAATCAAATAGATTTATATTCCATACAGAATGCTCTTTTTTCCGAATACCACTATAACCCAAAGTTAGTTTCATACATAAAGTGAGGTAACTGTAAGTTTCTCACCTTAAGTTGAGCCAAGTGATGATTAAAACTGAAGAAGCCAACAGCATAAAATATCGCCTGGCACAATGTAGGCCAGTCTGCATATAGGCAGCTGCACTTCCTACCTACATGCAGAAACAATTTTGAAAATAAAAATATTATCTAACGTTTTCCATAATAGAAAGACATGCACAAGGCACTGAAAGTTTGATTCCAAAGATGAACAAAACAAAAACCAGAATTAGTTGTCTATTTGTATTCTGGTGAGAATATAAGCTACATATGTCCTAAACAGTGACTGGTACCATTGCCATTCCAACCATGACTGAAAGGACATTCTATTTATACATTTTAGTTCTACTTTATCTAAAACATTTTGATTTCAATCGTATTCCGCAAAGCTTTTTAATTTATGATTTTATATCCCTCATAGTCTTCACAATTAAAGGAGAGGGTTGTTGTAGATTGATTTAGTAACACCTATTGCATTAATTCTTTAGCTGATAAAAACTATATAATTAGTAGGACCACTATTAGCCCCTGTTTGGCCCCCATTAAAATTATAATTCATTTTTCACTATCTTCTTATCAACCACTAATTCTCCAATAAAATAATATTACACATAATCCCAAAAATTTACTTCTTTTTAACCACACATTTTTCAAAAAGAATACTATTCCAACCATTAAAATTACAAATAATGGGGGGCCAAACGGGGGCTTATTTATATAATTGTCTAGATTTTCTCCTTCAAGATTATGAACAGAATAAGAAAACAGTAAGTGGATCATGAGACCAGGTCTTACAAATTTTATATTGCTTGAAAATATTAAATATCCTTCTAAAAATAAAGTATATCTTCCCCTTAAATTTTGCTCCACTTAGGCTCATCCTGAAGTATGCCAGATGCAAAACTGGAAAAAGAAAGAGGTGAGAAAAATGTAGGGATAATTCAAAATTATTGTTTACACAACTTGAAACATATGCTCCTATTTATACTAAAAAAATCTAGTAAAATAGGAAAATTACCAAAATAACAAATACAACAATATTTTAATGAAAATCTAGTAACTATTGGAAGAATTTAAATCAAATACAAGAAAAGATAATTAAAATAAATCCTAACCACTTTTGAAAAAAGAATAAATATTGTAATGATGATGTGGACTGCTTTTGGCCGAGATATACTGGACACTGACGTGGTGCCTCACTTGTTACACTCTTAACTCAGAAGTGAGCACTAAATTTCTATAGTGGCTATTGTGTGCTAAGGATTACTTTAGAAGATTGTGTGCTAGAAAGTATCATGGCTGTGAGTTAGGCACCATTATCTGTAGAATAGTGACAACTATGTGGAGAGGGTGTCTCCTTTAGGTGAAGTGTGTTGTGTTTAGTAGAAATATAGTAGTTTATTGAGGTCTCACTAATCCTCATTTATCATATTTCCTTTGGAACTTACCAAGTAAAGAGGTGTTTAATGTGTTTACTCAGTTACATAATTCTAATAGATGAGGTCTGGATAGAAGTGTTCGGTCAGGCAATTGTGTCTTGGCTTGGTCTGAGGTATGGGTTCACTAGGCATCCTTAGAGGATCCCCTAGTTGGTCCCCATTTGAATTGATCTCTTGCATTTATTATGAGCCATGAGGAGGTTAGGCAGCAACTTTGTTTCATGCATATTTTGAATGGTAAGACAAACATTCATTGTGGTGGAATCAGTGGGAGACTGGTACTATGTCAGCTTGCTTCTAACCTGTTCTACACATCTGATAAGTCATACTCAAGGGCCAGGCTTGCAACAACCTTTTACACCGAGATACTTCTTTGGAGTGATCAACTTTGAGGATGGTGGTTTAATACTCCACAATCATGTATTGTTATCATCTTTAAAAATCTCAATTTCCTCTCTAAATTTTTCTCAAATTTATTTTTCATGACATCCCAATCTGTTCTTGTGCTTGGTACTAGCTAGACTCCTAACAAATCTTCCATGATGTAATTGTAATTTGATTAAATGAATGCAGTCACACAGGAATAGGTTTGAGAGAGTGATCCAATTGTACCAGGCACAAGCATATCCAAATTGACACGAGGCATGCATTGAGATAATTCACCATTTATCTCCTCATCTTTATCAAAGAGAAGTGGTTATGGATAAAAACATATAAACTTGGTAACTGCAAAAGCACGTACATATCACGGAAAAATGCACTTACGGTTAGAGGAACCAAGGCGACGGAGTATATTGGCAATTTGACAGCTCTCCATAACAAAGTAGCCTGGGAAATATCTTCTTTCTTCTCCTCTTCAACTGCTGCATCATCATTCACTGCTCTACACTTGAGTAAATTTTCAAGACGCAGGTGATTTGGCTTAGATTTTAGCTGTCTAGTGTGTGTATTTTTGTTGCTACTGCTATAGCATAATAATCTTTGCCTTGAATCCGGAATGGAGAATACTGGATGAGTCCTGAAATTGAAGAGCATCAGTCTCTTCACAATATCTACTTTTCGAAGTCGAAAAAGCCAATCTTTTAGTATTATGGGCACAATATTTACTTTTCAAAGGGGTAAAAACCAATCTTTAAGGATTATAGGTCCCTTATCCCCACCCCAGAAACCATTGTCATTCTGTAGAAACAATAATTTCACCTCAGCGTTTACTGTCTTGAAGAACCATTTCGCGTGCATATCGACATATAATAATCAAGATTTAGCTTATTTTTCCTCCTCAGTACTATAGTCAGTGGTATCAAATCTTCCCTATCAAAAGCAACTAAATTTTACTATTTACAATTTTCCATCTTAGAGTTCAACAAACACGTAAAACTAAACTAAATATTCCAACAAAACCAATAGTTCTTGTTCTCCAATTCCGCCTCTATTACATCAAATTCTATAGAGCCTATCCTCTAATACCGACCCAATTACATCATATTCTTTTACACATAATTTCACAAAATTCAACAGAGAATATAGATAAATAACACTTGCCTCGTAGTACTGTGCTTGTTCAGGAGGTAATCGTTTAGTTTCTTGATGCCAGAACCATGATTTGTACTGCAGAATGTGGCTATGGCTGCCATTTCTTATTACTTCAATTTGTTATGATTTAAAATTTTTAACTATGAGATAGACTTGAATTCAAGAATCAAAAGCACGCATTATTTGACTAAATACGTAATTGGTGTAAAATTAGAAATTCTTCAAATAAAAGTGAAAAAAATGCATACTGGTAGCTAGAAAGTTGGAAAAACTGGGCAAAGAGAGAAAAATTGCCTGAGATTATTTTAGTCTTATCTATTATCTTCTCATGACCACTAAACACTAAACACGTAGATGTTCGCATAAAAAGGGTGACGAGGTCCCACTATCCTACTTACATGTTAGGTGGAGGCTCTCATCATTAAACGAATTGTACACCCCTGTTTACGTAAAATTGACCCTCTATATATAGTCAAATTTTTTGTCATTAATTATTTAAATTATTTTTTAAAATAAACGTGTAAAAAGATGTTAGCTTACAATAATGTTAAACTTAATATTAACAAAAATGTACACGTAGTTTGAATGAAATTTTCATGACCCTTTGTTAGTCAATCTAGTTAATCAGAAAATTAAAAAGAACAAAAGGATCATTCCATTATTTTAAATTAAATTATTATACAAATAAAAAAAATCATACTACAACTAACAAAAGAACAGAAATAAAAAAGGGTAATTGATGCAAAATGTTACTCATAAGATAAACTAAAGGTCCCACACGTGGCATTGATTAAACTATGTGGCAGACAATTTGGAGGCCCCATGCCTTACACAATGACATGGATGACCCGGTTATATAAAGACGATCCTATTATATAAAGACGACCCCTTCTCCCCATAGAACGAGACTGGATCGACCCCATTTTAGGCAGACCCCTCATCTAGGAACCGATCCTGACAAGACGATTGCAAGATCCTTAACAAATCTTATGTTGAATGATTGACAAGACAATTCACTGTCATCGCCGCCTCTGCACACCTATATGGTCAAATCCAAACTGCCAAGCTAGGCCTTATGGATACGAAAGTGGCCATAGCATTTAATGCCTTGATTGATTGATGTATGCGACAAGAAAGGTCAATCGGTTTGATGAGGTCGCGTGCCCTATCATCCAACGGGCCTCATTTATCTTGCTCAAGTATAAAAGCTCACACTTAGTGCCATTCAAATATAATGCAAATTTAGACGCTTAAAACTATAATCTTGCTACATATATTCTCCATTATATACTCCTAAGCCGACCCCCTTTTTCTTGATTGGAGGCTGACGTTTAAAGTTCTCCCACACCCTAAATTATTTCCTCAACTGACTTGACCGTCGGAGTGCGCGCGATGACTAAATTCCTTCTGGAGAAGCATACCCTCAAATGCATGACATGAATGACAACCCAGCGAAGAGGGAGGTGGAAGTAGATACCTCCACCAACTACATTACAAGTCGACCCGACGGTAACATGCCACATTAAGGAAACTTTCCACCAGAATACGCTCAAGAGCATAAACCTCAAAGGTCCAACATCGTTTTAGATCGAATTGAACCCTCAAGGCTTAGAAATAAGTCCCATCAGCCACCCCTTATTCAAAGAGAGCAAGAGCAATACCAAGAATATGAACTTTAAGGGATTCCACCTCCGTCTAGAAATAAGCGATAGAGGAGAGACAAGGCGAACTTGAGAAATCAAGAAAGAACGTCATAACCCCCTCGTTATCAGGCAGAGGAAAATGATTTTGATGGTCTATGCAGATCATTTGAGTTGGATGATGATGATGAAAGCTTGCCTTTCTCCCAATAGTTGAGAGTCTCGGTTCCAAGTCATTTCGTGCCTCCGAAGATACCTAAATACGAAGGGAAAGGTAACCCAGCAAAGCAACTCAACAACTATCAGACCCACATGTCTCTACGAGGAGCCTCGCCAGCACTAAAATACAGAGCTTTTCATCTCACACTAACGGAGGCTGCAGAAATTTGGTACAATCGCATCCCTGCTGGCAGCATTAGGAGTGGCCAGACCTTAAAAATGTCTTTCTAAACTAGTATCTGTCTAGTAAAGAAGGGAAAGCCCCCATCGAAAGGCTGCAAGACATAAGGCAACATGCAGATGAAACTTTGAAAAGCTACTGGCTCGCTTCACAGACGAGATGACCTATTGCGAACATGTTACAGATAGAGTGGCCCTTTCTTATGATGCCTTGGTGGAAATGATGAGAAGCGAAATTGTTAATGAGAAGCTAATTGATCATCGCAATAGAACCTCGCTGGACTCCCACCACCTCAAAGATAGCTAAGAGGCCATGTATCCCACTTGGTAGACCAGCAATGGACCCAAGCGAGACATACGATAGCTACCATCTCAAGCCAAGCATTCTCCACAGCTACGCTAAGTGCAGTACCCTTTTTAGCGTATGAAGAGGTTGGACCTGAGGCTCAAAGGCAACTTAATCCATCTAGGAGAAGAAGCAGATGGAGAAACAAAAAGCCTCGAGATATGCAATACTGCACATATCATCAAACCAATAGCCACATAACTGAGAATTGCCTGTTCAGGCCATATCATGAAGAACCAACTGGCCCCCTCATTGAAGGTAGAAACACCTGTCAATCGCAAAGAAGTGCACCCCATCCTAGGCGAGAGAGATAGAGCCTAAGCATAACGAAGCGATGCGACACCGCATGAATGAATCACCTCGATGGGAGCACGAGAAAGACGAAAATAGAACAAGAGGGCAAAGGCCCATGAGAAAGCCTCCAGCCAATGCTGATAATGCCCCCATCAGAGAAATTGACACCATCATAGGTGATCCACACATAGGGAGGATTCCAAGAACGCCCAGAAGAATTACGCGAGAGAAGCAAATGATCCTCCCATGACAAGCTACCTGATCAATAGCATTGGCCACGGATCCGGGAATACCCTACCAATAAATTTCTCTCCGGCGAACACTGTGGGGGTTCATTATCCCCACTGTGACGTACTGATGGTACGAGCCGTTGTAGCTAAGAATGGATTGAGGCGCATGTTGGTGGATAATGAGAGCTCCGTTAATATCATGTTCGGTACCATCTTTGACAAGATGATTGTAGACTGCGAGCTCGACCCCATGATCGCTCCCTTATATGGTTTTACTGGTGATAGTATTGTCTCCAGAGGGAGGATCACATTGGCAGTGACAATTGGAGAACCCCCATTTAAGGCTAATCACTTTATAGAGTTCCTTATTGTAGACCATCAATCTGCCTATCACGAAGTATTGGGACGACCCGTTTTAAAAGAACTCGAGGCTGTAACATCCATACATAATTTATGCATAAAATTTTTCACCAAGGAATGAATTGCCACGGTGCGAGGGGATCAGATGGGATCAAGGGAATACTACCTTAGCTCCTTCAAGAATAGGACATTCTTCAAGTGTTACAAATAGGGAATGAGCTCGAATCAGAAGAGAAAACTAGGCTTAAGGGTTTCTGGAAAGTTCTTGGGTTATAGGTTTACCAGCGAGGCATTGAGGCGAACCCTGAGAAAATTAAGGCCTTGCTGGACATGAAATTCCCCAATAAGCCTAAAGAAGTACAATGTTTGACATGGTGCCTGGCAGCACTAAACCATTTTATCTCCAAAGCTACAGATAGATGTCTCCCATTCTTTAAAATCTTAAAGGAAGGAAAAAGGTTCCAGTGGAGCAAAGAATGTGAAGAGGCTTTCCAAGGGCTGAAGAAGCACTTGGGGGCCAAGTCTCCCTTCTCTCAAAGCCCAAGGAGGGAGAAACGTTGCTATTGTATCTGGTCGTAAGCGTCGAAGTTGTAAGTTCAGTACTAGTCAGGGAAGAAGGCAGCGCTCAATTATCTGTCTACTATGTAAGCAAGGCCCTCATGTCGGGTGAAACACATTAACTGACATTGAAAAGCTTGCTCTATCCCTTATGATCGCTTCTAGGAAGCTGAGACCCTACTTTCAGGTCCATAGCATACGCGTGTTGACAAGCCTTTCCTTCAAGCATGTGCTCCAGAAGCCAGACCCATCAGGGAGACTGATGAAATGGGATGTGGAATTAAGCAAATTTGACATTTCATATTAACCAAGAACCTCAATGAAAGGGCAAGTACTGGCAGATTTCATAGCAAAATTCATAGAGGCAACAAACATCAATGTAATGATAGAACCGACAGACCCCCCAGCCTGGAAATTGTTTGTTGACGGATCACTGGGAAAGCGAGATCAGGGGCTGTTGTACTGCCGGAGGGGCCAGAAGGTCACAAGCTTAATTGTGCAATGAGATTTGGCTTTGAGATCTCCAATAACGTAGCTGAGTACGAGGCGCTTCTAGTAGGCTTCAAATTGGCCAAAGAAATGCATGTCAAGAACTTAGTAATTCGCAGCGACTCCCAGCTGGTTGTAAGCGAAGTCAGTGGCAGTTTTACAACCAAAGATGAGGGCATGACAACGTACCTGAAGAAGATTATGGACCTGATCCCATGCTTTGAAAAGTTTGAGCTGACCCAAATCCCAAGAACGGAGAACATGTATGTGGATGCCCTATCGAAATTGGCCAGCAGCAAAGACTCAAAATTGCTCAAAAGTGTACCTATTGAATACCTCCACAAGCCATCCACAGCCAAAGTAGAAGAGGTGATGTAGGTTGAAGGAACCCAATAATGGATGCAACATATTATAGCTTACCTCAAAGATCACTTCTTACCGAAAAGTAAGGAAGAGGCCCACAAGCTCAGACGAAGAGCCACCCACTATGTGCTCCAAGACGAAGTACAAGCTCAGACGAAAAGCAGCCCACTATGTGCTCCACTTCTTCAATTATGGCGAGCCCATATATTACCTCAGCTAAAAGAGTTGTGACAAGCTCACACATTACTATCAATTATGACGAACTCATATGTTAAATATGTTGTGACAAGCTTACACCATTATGATCAACCACAATTCTGTAACTCATATTAATTATGACAAACTCACAGATTGGTCCAAATTAATTATGGCGAGCTCATAAAATTTAATGTTTGATCAATTATGGCGAGCCTATATATTGCCTCATATAAAATAATTGTGACAATCTCACACATTATTATTGGCTATGACATGCTCGTATGTTTAAGTCGAAATATGGCAAGCTCACAATAAATCCAGGTATATGCCGCATGCATCATCACTAATTAAATATGGCGAACTCATAGATCCAGATTATTTATTGAAACACATACACTCAATGACTAGTTCATTAGTTAGATACGAAGAAGTTCGTATATTATTATTACCCGTTAAGGTCAGCTATGACGAGCCCATAAACCATTAAACAATTAGCAACATTTTTTAAAGTTTAGTTTCTTAAGCTTGGCGAGTTCATATTCCTTAATCAAATTGAGAGTTGAAAAAATTCATTTACTCAATCAAATCAAATTCATTACAAGGAGAATGGGAGAGGGGAAAGAACTATTACAAAGATGCTACAAAAATAGAAGCCTATTCTAAAAAGCAACAGCGTCATCCTACTGAGGCTTTTCAAATACATCTACTTCTTCCATTGAGTCTTCAACTTCATTGGTAGGAGTGGACGGCTCAACAGACAGGAACTCTTCATTTTGGGTAGCCAGATCCAATTAAGGATGCAGCTCAGTAAGCCTCACAAACACTTCATTGTATGCGACTCCCCGCCAATATATATCGAGGCCATCATATTCAGCCATCCATGGAAATGGGCGACGTATTCGTTCACTGCTGCCATCCCTGCCCCACTTAACAGCTGCTTCAAATAAGCCACCTCAGCATTCAGCTCTTCGACTTTAGCTATTAGCTTCCTCTTATCTTTGTTAGCCACCTCTAAGGACTAAGCAATTTTCTGCAAATTATCAGAGTTTTCCACCCGATTCGTCGGAACATTGACTTCAGCTGGACTTCCCTCTTTAATTCATCATTTTCCTTGGCAATTGCATCCACTCTCGACTTCGCCTCGACCTACTTCATCTTGGAGGCCTCCATGGCTTCATTGGCCGAAGATGCCTCAGCCTTGGCCCTATTCAGTGCCACCTCGACATTTTCTACCTTAGAGAGGTACTCCTTATTGAGGCCCTACAGTTACCTCAGTTCCATTTGAACATTTAAAAAGAATCCCTAAGAGCGAGCCTGCAGGGCGAGACCCGCCTCCACCATGTCCACCGTGTCACATGTCTCAGCATATGAAGAATACTTATCAGTCCAATATTTATGGTGGACCCTCATGACCCCTTGGACCTCTGTAGGGAGCATCTCCATCACGATGGAGGCAATCTCATCAGACCTTCTCCCCATGAAGTTCTGAGCTTTCCCCTCAAAATGGGCACTTCTTGCCTCCTTGATCTACCTCTTCCTCACCAAATTAACCTCTTCTTCATTCACATTTTTGACCTCCACAATCTTCACGGAAGAAATGGGTTCGGCATGGATGGGTTGGCGAAGCGACTCCCCATGGTGATTTGGTGATTTGGCATTTAGGGAGAGGATCAGGCCTAGTGATCAGGCCTAAGGGAGCCTCCACTTCCTTCCCCTTCTCCTTTTTTCCCTTTTCCTTTTCCCCACTTCTTCTCCGAAGGAGGTGGCATATTCATTTTGGAGAGGCTGGCCAGCTCATCTCACTGGTTTTTATAAGTGGACGACCCGCTATTCAGGGGCTTCTTTTTCTAAGCCTCTCCCAGGCTCCTTAGTTGGAACAAGTTGGGCTTCACATACTCTTTCTTGTCGTGTTGCCCTACAGGCAAAAGGAACGTTTAGGAAAACTGTGGAAGAAAGTGGTTGACAAACAAAAAAGCGAACTATCATTTTTTACATTTTGTAGCCATCAGTTGGTGTGTAACGAAGAGGTTTCGCTTGTCGATGACGTTCTTGAAGTACGTTTTCTCTGCAGGTAGCTCGTATATTGCCCAGATGATGGCCCACTTGGATGGGTCGAGCTCAAATCGATTAACTGCAGCTACACAAAGCTTATGTTAGACAAAAAATGAGAGTATGCTAATATATTAAAGAAATAACATGCTAAAAGAAGGCTCAACGCACTATACTCGTGGTATTGGGTTGGTACGGTGATCTCTGGGACCACATCTCCTTTCATTGTTTGCTAGCGATCCCTAACCCAAAACTAGGATGACTTCCAATTTTTTATGGAGGTTGGGGTCCCTCAGATGAAAGGAGAGTATGGGCCCCAAGGGTTCATACAGTACCATCCCTTACAATCACTTTCCCACTAGAGGCTCGATGTTGAAATAGGGTTTGGAAGACATGTGTGGGCATATCCTTGCCAAGAGCGACCTCCTTCCAAAGAAGGAAGACCCCTGCTAACTGTCTCCAAGCATTTGGCACTAATTGGGTAGGGGTTAAGTTATATTGCCTAAGTATATACCTAAAAAGGGATGTAGGGGTAGTTTCATCCCTCCACCCAAGATTGCATCACGCACCGTTACACACCCTTCTCTAAGAAAACAAGCTCTATCCTCAGAGGTCGGCACCAACATCTTGATATTGTCCGAGATTCTAAATCTCTCCCTGAAACCCTCGAGCTCACTCTCCTTTATATCTGTTGGCCACATGGAGGCCCCCCATCTAATGCTATAGTCTATAGGGCCCTCTGGTTAGGGGTGGTAAAAAAGCTCGACGGCTCGGGCTCGGTGCCACCAAGCCAAGGCTCGGGTGTCACGGGCCAAAAAGGCCCGTGCCTTATAAAAA
>CAIGRB010061007.1:31254-45646 GCA_903798255.1 Fraxinus quadrangulata
TTTATATATAATGATGGAGTGTTAAGATAATCAATCAAATTCTTGTCTTTTCTTTTAATAGTAATGCGTCTTTATCTTTTATCAAAAAAGAGGGTCAATGGGATATGACTTCCAGACTTTGACTTTTTTTAAGACTTTGACTGTTAAAACTTTTGTCCAATCATAGCCAAGACTTTCAATTTCACATTATCTACACTAACAGACGAAATCTTCATATGGGATATGGATTAAATTTTGGCAAAACAAATCATGAAATGACACATATACTTTGATTGAAAGCTAGTACTTGATCATTCTACTACTAGAATTACAATTGAACTTTTAATCTTTATCAAAATAAATATAGGATAACCATTAACTTTTTTTCCCCACTCCCCACACGATGAAACATGGCTGCCACCTATACATTAAATCCTAAACCAACTTAATTAATTACAAATACATTCATTCTTAGAACTACAATATCTTGGGCCTAACTTTTTCAAATTAACTTTTTCTCTAGTCTAAAGTACATAATTAACTACGAGCTATCCAACGAGTACAATATTGATACATTTATCATCATTTTATCAAAATCCGAATATTTGACCTCAAAACATAAGAATTTAAAACATATTTTACTTTAATCCCTCAACTTTCAAAATAATAAAATATAATATATAGAGCAAATAATATTTTTATTCTAAAATTTCGGGCGTCACAAGTTTTTTAGGCTGAATCATATTGTAAGTTCTTATTGTCTATAGTGAAAAATTACTGGATTGGTCCCGGAGTTTTTACCCAATTGAGAGTTTTCTCCGTCATTAAATCTTTTATTTTTCTTACTGCTTTTATTAATTATTACTACAATTCAACATAAGATAATTTGATTTGGTTGACTAAACATCTGGAATAATTAAAAAGTGACTCGTTGTTTTTAATTGATAAATTTAATTTCGCGGTATTCACCTATTATGTGATTTTAGGATTGAACTAGTAACTTTCAAGTAGTATTAGAGTCCAAATTTGATTCCTAACCTTAATTTTCTAGATGGGTAGTTCGTTGTATGTTCCGCCATATCTTGATGGCAGTACCTATGCCTATAAGAATGTTCGAATGAGAGCCTTTCTGAAATCGATGGATGAGTGTAGTGAATGGTTGGACCGCTCCATCTACCATAGTTGAAGGTGTGGTTACCCTTACTGATATTTTAACCTGGTCTAAGAAAGATTTAGATGAGTGTAATTGGAATAGTAAAGGGTTTCAGCTCTATTTATGGCCGTATCACCTGAAGAATTTAGGTGCGTGTCTATGTGTGAGGTTACTAAAGAGGTTTGTGATATTTTACAGATCACACATAAAGGAATTTGGGTTGTTAAACATTTTAAGTTACAGATATTGAACACTAGGTTTTAATAGATTATGATGAGTGATGATGAGACCTTCGATGACTTCTAGGCGAGCTTGAATGGCATAGTTAATTCTAGTTTTAACCCAGGTGAGAGAATTCCTGAGTCTAAGATTCTTAGAAAAATTATGAGATCATTACGTGGGAGATTTAGGCCTAAAGTTATGGCTATTGAGTAGAGCAATGATCTAGATATTGTTAAGATTGAAGAATTAGTTGGACTCTCCAAACTTACAAACTTACATATTTCAACCTAAGAAAAACAAGTCTATAGCCTTGAACACTGTTAGGAAAAAAGAGTATGATTCATCTGATTTAAAATCATGTAATGATGAGGAAATAACCTACTTTGTTAAGAATTTTTAAAAAATGTTTAGAAATAAGAAGGAGACCAAAGATAAACATAGATGTGATTTCAGTGAGTCTAGAAAGAGATCTAAATCTGTGAGATGCCATAAATGTCAATGTTTTGGCTACTATAAAAGTGAGTGTCCTAATGGTAAGAGAAATAAGGGTAAATATATGAAGCACGTGAAGAGTACAAGAACGAGGCATTCTTGATGTTTCATAGGAGATAGATAATTTTAGAAGACCGGGAACAGTTGTGAGTGAAACACGTTTCGATGGGTCTTGGAGATTGCAGAAATTAGATCAACGAGTCTAGTAGATTTTCTAGGCTAAATCTTACTGTGTCTATAGTGGAAACTACTGGCTTGATCCCGATATTTTTACACAATTGAGGGTTTTCTCCGTCATCAAATCTTGTGTTTTTTTTACTGCTGTTATAAATTATTGCGATAATTCAACATAAGATAATTTGATTTGGTTACTAAACATCTAGAACAATTAAAAAGTGATTTATTGCTTTTAATTGATAAATTTAATTAAGTGATATTCACCTATTAGGTGATTTTAGGGTTGAACTAGTAACTTTCACATTTAAAAAATTTGGCACGCAAACATAGAGTAAAAGAAAAATAAGTTAAAACCTAATTTAATTTTACTTGTCCAAAAATATATAGAGCAAACATGGCCTAAAATGTAATCATCCCTACAAGGAAGATATTTTGATTTGTGGCACTTCTGGTCTGACACAAATGGAAAATAGATGTCTCACTGGGATTCACACAACATACATTCTATAATTCCATTTCATGCCATTTTAATGACCGTTTTTAATATTTTATTACCCATCTCTCTCACCAAATCTATCACAATCTTTCAATTCCCCAGAAGAATCAACAGAAAGTCAAAATCCAATGGCTCTAACAGCCGCCAATTCCCTCCACCGCCCTGCCGCCGCCATCGCCGCCCCCACCACCACCACCACCGCCGCCGTGACAAAATCTTCATATCTCATTAAACGCACCTCAATTTCCCCTTACCACACTACTTCCACCCCTCACACCTCCACAAGAATCAAACCAAAATCCAAGCCCATCTCCGCGGTCAAATCCTCCAACCCGTCACCCACCACCACCGCCACTCCGCCACCGAAAAGATGGAGTCTTGACAGCTGGAAATCGAAAACGGCTTTTCAGCTCCCTGAATACCCTGATAAAGATGGCCTTGAAACTGTCCTCCAGACTCTTGAGTCCTTCCCTCCTATTGTGTTCGCCGGTGAGGCTCGCAGCCTTGAGGATAGGCTTGGCCAGGCCGCGCTGGGCAATGCTTTCCTCCTGCAGGGCGGTGATTGTGCCGAGAGTTTCAAGGAATTCAATGCTGTAAACATTAGGGATACTTTCAGAGTCCTCTTGCAGATGGGTGCTGTCCTCATGTTTGGTGGCCAAATGCCTATTATAAAGGTTTCACATTTCCTAATTTTCCCCTTAATATTCTGATTTTAATCTAGAACTGCATTGACTAAAGGGATTAATTGTCTGTGATTTGTGAATGTTATCATGTTTATGGGGGTGATTAGGATTGAACTTTGCTTCAACAGAATCGATTGTAATTTATCATCCAGAAGTGTTTATACGTATGAGGTGATTATAATTAAAACTGAAAGTAGAGTTCTGGGTACGTTTCTGATTTTTCAATTATTATGTCCTAAGTTGGTTCAGATGATAATTTGTGCTTCTTTTTATGCAAATTATTTTCATATTTTGATTGGTTGAAATTTAGGATGTTATTTTATCAATGAAGAAGTTTCTGATTCTTTCTGCGCCTTTTTTTAAGAATGAGAGATTTGACGTGGATGATGCAAGACCAGGTTAATGATATATATATGATATGTGGGAAGTTGTTTAAAACTGTGGTCATACACATTCCTTTTTATTTCCATTCACTGATTTTAACTTAGTGTTTGAGATTTTGATGAGATGATGATTGCCTATTAGCGTAGCGCTTCCACCTTTGCAGGCTTAACCTCCCCAGCTCCCCACAAAAACAAAGGAAAGTAACAGAAAAAGGGTTATTAATTTGCATTTTTTTATTATTGCAGATATTGTTGTGAAGATGATGTCTGTTAAGAGAAAATTTCTCATTTACTGATAATTTAATATTGGATATTGTGAGCTTTTTTTGCATCTAATGATGATTTTTTGTGCCTTTTCTCTATTAATGGAGGTCTGCATATATGAGAAAAATGTTTGTCTTTCAGGAATTTTTGTTCTGAAATGCTTCATAAAAGACAGATTTAAAAGGATCAGAATACTAGAAGGTTAGGGTATAAATTAAGGTGGAAGAATTACGTACTAGGCAACTGATTGTGGCATTTTTGTTTCTTGCTATTATCTTTCACAATACTTCTCTTAAACAAGCTTACGATGGGCACTAGAGACTATACTGGACATGGATTTGCAACTATAAAATTTGTATCTAAGTAACTGTCATAGATGACTGAATGCTGGAATATACATATAGCTTTGGTAGGTGGATAGTGGTTTAAAATCCAATGTGGGACTTTTTATTGAATGGTGTTTCTGCAAGTTCTATAGTTATTGATTTGCTGTTTTTGTTCTATCACTTATTGGTTAAGCCAACTGTATGAAATGTGTGTGTGGCAATTCACTGATTATTGTTAAGTATATTGTTTAGGTGGGGAGAATGGCTGGTCAGTTTGCTAAGCCAAGATCTGATCAATTTGAAGAGAAGGATGGCGTGAAGCTGCCAAGTTACCGGGGCGACAATGTGAATGGGGATGCTTTTGATGAGAAATCACGAATCCCTGACCCCCATAGAATGATTAGGGCCTACACCCAATCTGTGGCTACATTGAACCTGCTCAGAGCATTTGCTACCGGAGGGTATGCTGCCATGCAGAGGGTTACCCAGTGGAATCTTGATTTCACTGAGCACAGTGAGCAGGGGGATAAGTATATCATCTACCTAAATTTTTTTTCGAACTATTTGTTATCCATCTAGTTCTAATTTTAACTTTGAGGGATAAAATGTTTATTATTAATATGTCCAAAAGGTATAACGAACTTGCTCACCGAGTTGATGAGGCCCTTGGCTTCATGGATGCTTGTGGTCTCACGGCTGACCACCCAGTCATGACCACTACCGAGTTCTGGACATCTCATGAGTGTTTGCTTTTACCTTATGAGCAAGCACTAACAAGGGAAGACTCAACTACTGGCCTTTATTATGACTGCTCTGCTCACATGCTTTGGGTTGGCGAACGCACAAGGCAATTAGATGGTGCCCATGTCGAGTTTCTAAGAGGAGTTGCCAACCCCCTGGGAATCAAGGTTGCTAGACTAAAACCTTTTAAGCGACTCACAAAATGCTCTTTTAGTTAATTATCTTCACATTCTCTTGCTTGCCTGAAAGAGATTTTGTAAATTAATGTCATCTTTTAGGCGTACTAAATAAAGAATATGTAGCTTGTTTAGTGCTTGTAAGTTGTGGGTCCTAAGAGAGTGTGGATAAAAAGTATGTTTGACATGCTTAAAAAAAATAAAAAATTAAGCTTTGCCTATCATGTTCTAAGTCTTTCAACATGTTTGGTTACTTTTTTTTCAATTTTAAGTAAAAAAGTGTTTTCAAAAGTAACTTTTACCTTTTTTAACTCATTTCAAATTTTAGTTAATAGTTTACTTATTTTATAACAAACTTATTTACTTATAAAAGAAACCTTTTAAGCTTAGCCAAAGTGCTCTGTGTTGAGATGAAAAAGCAACTGCATGATTGTATATGTTCCTTACTGAGGTTGATTACTTGGTTTTGGATGCAAGTGAGCGATAAGATGGATCCGAATGAGCTAGTAAAGCTTATTTACTTATAAAAGAAACCTCTTAAGCTTAGCCAAAGTGCTCTGTATTGAGACAAAAAAGCAACTGAATGATCGTATATGTTCCTTACTGAGGTTGATTACTTGGTTTTGGATGCAGGCAAGCGATAAGATGGATCCGAATGAGCTAGTAAAGCTTATTGACATTCTGAATCCTCAAAATAAACCTGGAAGAATAACCGTGATCACCAGAATGGGAGCTGAGAACATGAGAGTGAAGCTTCCACATCTGATTAGGGCAGTTCGTCGAGCAGGCCAAATTGTCACTTGGGTCAGTGATCCCATGCATGGGAACACTATTAAGGCTCCTTGTGGACTCAAGACGCGTTCCTTTGATGCAATCAGGGTATTGTACTTTATACCATACACCCTAATAATGATATAATCTATTTTCTTCTACCTAAAGATACGATCCTTAAGTTTCTTCTACAATTCTGCATTTGGCACATTAGGGGATTCTTTGAAATACATTTAGCTGGTTAATCTATTGTTTAAAATACGTGTAGTTTACTTGTGGTCACAAATCGATTGTAATGATGCTGTTCAATCCAACCAAGACAAACCCTTAAGTTTCTAGTTAAATTTAAATTATAAACACTGATCAGGAGAAGGAAAAAAGAAACACAACATAGAGGTTACCATAATATTTGCTTCTTAAATTTTGAAATGACCTATTGGAAACTCAATTTAATTGCTATATTTGTCGACTTCGAGGATTTCTCACACTAAAGACATGTTTGGCTAAGCTTAAAAAGTTTACTTGTTTATACAAATCAGTAAGTTTTAAAATAAACAATTTCCTTATTGGCTAAAAGTTCATTTTGACAGTGTTGGATGCATTACTTTCCAAGCATGTTAACTTTTTTGTTTTTATTTTTTTATTTTACTAAAAGTTAGTTTCAAATGTGTTTAGAAACTAAAAGTTACTTCTACTTTTTCTTAAGTTTCGTCAAACATCCCCTAAATAGAATTAATGAGAAATTGTGATCAATTGGGTGATGTCTTTACAGGCCGAGCTGAGAGCGTTCTTTGATGTACATGATCAAGAAGGAAGCTACCCAGGAGGGGTGCATCTAGAGATGACAGGGCAGAATGTTACAGAGTGTGTTGGAGGCTCTCGAACGATAACTTACAACGATCTCAGTTCACGCTATCACACTCATTGTGATCCGAGGCTTAATGCTTCTCAATCTTTAGAGCTTGCTTTTAATATTGCAGAGCGGCTTCGTAAGAGAAGGCTTGCATCACAACGCACTCTTTCCTCTTTCAAGCTTTAGAAGGCATCATCTTTAGCCGTTTGCGTGGCTTTCTGCACCAAGTATTTATATTTAGTTGTTCGCACTGTATTGTGGGATCTAAAGGTAATATGCTCTGAGAAAAAGTCTGGCCACTATAGCATAAGTTTGGTGAAGGTTTGCGAATTATTAAAAATTCTTACATGAAAGAGAGACTCCTGCATTTTTTTTCAGAATTTTGCTTTATCCTCAGAATAGTGAGTATATGATATGCACTGTTACTTTACTGTATGTATATTCCTTTGTCTGATGTGGTTGTTTACATCTCTTGTTATGGTTTTAGTTGCTTCAAGTTGATTCCTGTACAAAATGGTCATTATGTTGTGAGGTAGGACACATCTAACCCCAAGAACTGTAGCATACGAGGTTCGGATTTGCGACGATCAACTAAGTTAACATGCTGGACTTGATGCATTCGACAGGATTACAAAAGAAAAGAACTTAAAATCTAATAGTTGTGTTGGACAGCATTACTGTAAACTAACATAATCTCAAGTGAATGAAGTGGTTTATATGTTTAGAATTGGAATTGTCTCACTCTTTGATAATGCTTTGGCAGTGATGAACTTAGATTTGGAGTGATTTGGTGAGAATTTTCAACCTCTCTTGTACAGTTGTGATTGATTCTTAATCCAATTATGTTACATGTACATTCTCGTTTACACCTAAACTTAAAGAATTTACATTTGACACTATTTCATACATTATTCTATAGAAAATACTTTTCATTCAACTGCTCATCTTCCGCCGCATATGCATATGTAAACCAGAGTGTAGTCATTTCCAGTACAAATGGCTTTACCCTTCTTAATCAATGATGTGAGCACGTGATTTGATTATTATCTAATGAATGAATTTTAAAGCCCTAATTTCACTAGAAGTGACCATCCTATATATGAACCATGCTTCATGTACAGAAGCATGGTTTCACAGAAGAAAATCAGATACACAATGTAGAGGGGTGGGTATTTTTTTTTTTCATTTTCCATTTTTCATTCCGGTGGGCCCCACACGTGAGTGGGTGTAAAACTTCTGTCAAAATTTTTTCTGAACATATGGTTTAATCCTCCTATATATACCCACACTTCTCTTTTAAGAGTGGCATGGTGTTTATTTATACTGTTCTCTGGTGATTTTTACTGATAAACAACACTCTTGTTTGGTTGCAGCTCCCTTGAAGTTCACAAGTGGTTTAATCTTATAAATGCATGTCCAATAACCATAGATAATGAGTTTGATGAGAAAACGTTAATAAAAATGAACTTATTTGAAATGAGACAAATATATGTTCCGGACAAATAAAAATGAACTTATTTAGATGATTCCGAAATATGAAAAATCGATTAATAAAAATGAACTTATTTAGATGATTCCGAAATATGAAAAATCGATTGGATCTACGTTGTTCACAATGTTTGAAAAGTACTCCAAATGTTTTTTTTTTGGATGACCATATGATTGATATTATAATGTAGATGTTTAAAGGGGAAAATAGTTGTAGAAAATTAGATTCACTTCGCTATGCTATTTTATTGTTATTCTTAAAGTTTACTATCGGCGACGATCATTTTTATGAGAGAGAAAAATATGAAGAATAATTGGTTGTCACATCAACGACGTTTCATTATCATGATGATAAATATCATTATTCTATAATAAAGGTCAATCTCTTGATTTTTGATACACTTATTGCTGACTTTCATGACGTTTAGATCTATTTACATTATCCTCTATCTTTCATGTCTACTAATTAATTTTAGATTTTTTTATCACCTAACCCAATGACCATACCATGTGTTTCGCCACAGCATCAAGTTAATTAAGATCCTTATAGCTTGATGGAAAGATAATGCGATTGGATTTAGACGCAAACCATTGCAGAACAAGCGCACCAAAGAATTGTATGCTGAAAAATAGAATAGGAGCTCGATGGAAATATATCTCGTTACATAATATAACAATTGAAATTTATTCAAAGCTATTTTTCTTCGTCTTCTGCTTCACATTATTTTTGTTGCGGTTACGTTATAAAGAACATTAAGGTTTACCATATTTTAACATACTCTGTGACACTATTAAATACCCAATTATAAATAAATAACATAAGTCAAACATCTTCATACGGTATACTAAATATTTAGAACAGTACTAAATGCTTTATTACGAATAGAACACCTGCATTGCAAGTGCCAAAAACTAGTTTATACATGAAGGGTGTAGAGCCCCCTAGGAAGGTATGGTCAAGTACATTATAGAAAGTGTCGCCACCTTCATGGGTAGAAGCTTAAACTTATTTCTTTAGCGCCTCTTCTCCAAAGAGACGAGGCTCGTATATGCCCATAGTTTCGGAATTTCTAACCGCCTTCTTGGAAAGCAATACATTTTTCACTAAGTTATCGAAGTTCAAGTAAGATGAACCATCGATTTCAGTGGCGTCTTTTGCCTTTTTCTTCCACTCGATTGCTTTATTCTTCAAGCTCTTTCCCTTTTCTCCATCAATCAATTCTCTCACAATCTTCTTCACTTCAACTCTATTGACATTGTTATCAATTTCCAAGCCAACACCCCATTCTGTGCATGCAAACCTACAATTAACAAACTGATCAGCAAAGAAGGGCCAACACATCATCGGCACACCACTACACATGCTTTCAATTGTAGAGTTCCAGCCGCAATGCGTTAGGAAAACTCCGATGGATGGGTGGTTGAGCACCTGCTCTTGTGGGCACCAACGCGCAATGAGGCCTCTCTCTTTAGTTTCTTCGACAAACTCAGATGGCAAATTAGCAGAATCGCCAACTACGGTGTCTGTCCTGATTATCCAAAAAAAGTTTTTCTTACTATTTGCTAGTCCCCAAGCGAATTCAATGAGTTGTTGCGGTGTCAAGACTGTTATGCTACCAAAATTCACGTACACCACCGAGTTTGGTTTCTTTGAGTTAAGCCACTCAATACACCCTAGTTCTTCTTTCCAAAGGTTACCTGTTGAAACAATTTAAGGTTTTACAATAGATGGATCAATATGGTTGTAAGATTGCAATATTGAGTTCAAATTTTGAAGTCACCAATTTATGAAAATTGTGCACGTGTCATGATTTTAATAAAAAACTGAATTTGGTATACTCCTAATCTCTTGAACACAAAATTTATGCAAAAAACTAATTATAACCCCATCTCTAACTCAGGCGAAGTAGTTCAATATAGTATCAAAGATAATGCACTATTGTTAGACCTTAATTGAAAGATAATAGATCCAACTTGCACATAAATACGTGCGGTGAATAAAATTTGAAAAAAAAAAAGAAAAAAAATGTTCTCTGTCTAACAATTTAAACTTCTAAACAGATACCACAAATTACCTCCCATGAATTTCAGACTGTTTTCTTGAAGTCGATTGACAAGCAAGTGGACGGGACCAATGAAGTAAACTGGAGGACACAGGGGCGAGAGAGCATTCAGAACCTCAGCCTCCAATGCATCAAAGGTATTGAAAATGATGGCAGATGCTTTTGAGATTCTTTCAGTCTCTCCCATTGAGAAATTTAGCATTGGATCATTTATATCCGTTGTCCGAATAACTGCTGGGAAGTCGCTGAGTCTTATGTTGTTCAGGCTGGGAATACAGTCTACAGTAGTGTCCAAGCATCCATTTGTTAAGTAAGATGAATCTGCATAGTTGATAAACGTCCTTAAACACTGTATTTATGGGATAGGGATAGAGAAAAGAAAAAACCGAAGATTTCACATGATACTTCTAATTGAAAAATGAAAACAGAGAGAGATTTTTTTTTTTTTTCCCGGTTTGTATAAAACTCTACGAGGCATAAATTAAGACTGTGTTTACAGGAAGTTAAAGGCGTGTCCACACAATCTCAGTTATGTATTAATCTATGATGAGATTTTCGTTTCATTCAGCTCTATGTTCAGTTCTTTCTATTTGTTGTGACTCGAACCTTTGACTTATTAAAAGTGTGCTTCCAAAAATTAAATGAGAAATCGTGCTTATGAAATAACACTTTCTTAAGTGAAAGTTATTTGCTGGATTGTTGACACCGGCATCTTGGTTACCGTTGGATCAAAGTTTTAGAGGCTTCTGATTTTTTATCCTCCAAGTGGTGCATTGTTTAGCTCGTTCTGTTTTGTGGGTTTTCATTTGTCCTTCTGCCTTCTAGAGAGAATCTCATTCTTTGATTAGGGTTTTACATTCTTGATTGATTAGAGTGTGTAATGTTAGAATCTCGTAGATGTACTTCTGATTATGAGAAGTGATATATTTCTGAGTGATTTGTGTAATGAATCTATGTGATTCGTTTAATATGTGAAGTTTGGAGATAGAACTGAGTGATTTGTCTCGTTTTTGACTAGAGGGTGCGTTCGATCCAAAGTCACTTGTAAAGATAAGTCTCTGTAGCTTCATCTTGTATTCTTAAACTGATTGTAATATTTGGCTGCCATATTTTTGGCTATTAGTGCAACTGAGCATATTTCCATTATTTGGATGCTCAACGGGGGTTGTAGACGTTAGATCCGGTCGCCGAACATCCAGGGCTTAAGCCGAAATAATTCTTTGTGTTCAATCTTTAATTTTCTACAAGTTTACTTTCTGATATATTGATGTTTGGTGAAATATTGTTTTAATATCGCGTGTTGTGGGCTTTTTCAGTGGTATCAGAGCCTGAACTGAGAACAAGATATCTGGATCTTTACAGAAAGAGTTCGATCTGTTGCAGATCAAAACTTTTTGGAACTGCTGTTAAACAAGTATTAAAGATATCAAAATTTTGCAAACTCGATGGGTGAGATCTTTTATTTTTGTAAAGTTCCTCTTTTCAAAAATTAGGGTTTCGCGATTTTTCTCTTGATCTATCATACACCTAAAACTCTTTGGACACTAATCTCTGTCCAAAGACTCATACGAGGTATTGGAAATTTGAGATAAATCCAATACGGGTGTGTATCTGAAGGATCTTGCAGGAGAAGTTTATGAAACAAAGACTTTCTGATATCTGTTAATGTGTTCTTTATCTGATTTTGCACTGCATGTTCCTTGATTGTGATTGAAATTTGAAAATCTTGTATTACTAAGTGTACTACTGTGATTTTAAATTGCAATAATTTTGTGAGTCCCTGACTGTGCCTTGCTAATATCTTGAACCTTTATTTGTGTATCATCTTTTAATACAAATATGGCTTCTGTTAAGTTTGAAGTTCCACAATTTGATGGAAACGGTGATTTTAATATGTGGTGCCAAAAAATGAAGAAAATTTTAATGCAAATGGGAGTTATTAGGGCTCTAGATGATAGTTGGCCTGCAGACTTGCTTCCTGCTAAGAAAACTGAACTTGAAGATGTTGCCTGGAGTACTATTTTCTTGTACTTGTCTGATAATGTTGTGAGGGCTATTGGTGAAACCAAAACTGCTTCTAAACTATGGGCTAAACTGCATGCTAAATATGTGACTAAGAATATTCCAAATAAATGCTATTTGCTGAAACAATTCTTCTATTTTAAAATATACCCTTCTGTTGATTTGGATGAAAACTTGAATATGTTTATCAAGTTGACCCAAGACTAAGCTAACTGTGATGAAAAATTTGCAAAAGATTAGTTGGCTGTAGTTATGTTGAACTCCATTAGTGACAAATATAGAGATATTAAGATTGCTCTAGAATATGGTAGAGCTCAAATTACTACTGATGAAATCATTAGTGCTTTAATAAATAAAGCTATTGAAGTTAAATTTGAAACAAAAGATAGTCATAATGGAGAAAATCTGCTTTCTAAGGAAAAGGGGTTTAGTAAACCTAATTTTCACTTAAAGTTTTTAAATGAAAATAGAAATAAGTTGAGTGATAAAAATAAATCCAAAAACAAAGCAAAAGGTAATAAATGCTATCATTGTGGTAAAATGAGTAATTTTATTAAAGATTGTTATAAGAACAAGAATGAAGCAAAAGATAAAAAATTTGATGATGGGAATGCTACCTTAGTTTGCAATAAAGATAATCTTGAAGATGGGTTAGTCCTTGTTAATATTGAAAAGAAGTTATGTGAAGTGTGGATACTTGATTCTAGCTGTTCTTTTCATATGTGTCCAAATAAAAATTATTTTCTTGATTTTAAAACAACTATTGGGTAACAACACGACTTGTAAAGTTAGTGGAATAATAACTGTTAAACTGCTACTTGAGAATGACAATGTACTATTCTTGAAAGGAATTAGATATTTTCCTGAACTAGAGAGAAATCTGGTGTCTTTGGCATGTTGGATAACATGGAGTTTGACATAAAATTGGATTAATGACACATTAAATTCCTTAGGGAGCACTGATTTGATTATTAGCACCCCTAAGAGACATGATCTTCATTTTTTGAATGCTAAACCTTTACTTAGTCTAACTGTTACTGGTTTACCTGAAACTTTTACTTTAGCAAAGTTATGACATGAAAGACTTGACCATATTGACAAGAAAAGTTTAAAATCCTTACAAAATAAAGGAGTTTTGGAAAAACAAAACCTAGGTGATTTTGATTTTTGTGAACAATGTGTTATTAGCATGCAAGTAAACTTACATTTCTTACCCGGAATTCATATATCCAAACAAATACTTTAATATCTGCATGCTGACCTGTATGGTCCTGCCTCTGTGACTACCTTGACTTATTTTAGATATTATCTTTTGATTATTGATGATTTTTCTAGAAAAATTTGGGTTTTCTTAATAAAATCAAAAGATGAAACTTTTTCTGTTTTCAAAGATTGGAAAACTCAAATAGAGAACCAAACTGATCATAAGATCAAAATTCTAAGAATTGATAATGGTTTGAAATTTTGCAACCATGAATTCAACAATTTCTGCATAGAACATGGCGTTTTAAGATATAGAACAGTTGTTTACACACCTCAGCAAAATGACATAGTTGAAAGAATGAATAGAACTTTATTAAATAAGGTGAGTTGCATGCTTTTGAGTATTGGATTGCCTAAACTGTTTTGGGGTGAAGCTGTAAAAACTACTGTTTATCTTGTAAATAGAACCCCTATTAGTGCTTTAAATTTTAAAGTGTCTGAAACTGTTTGGTCTAAAAATCCTGTTAGCTATTCTTACTTGAAAAGATTTGGTTGTGTTGTATATGCTCATCAAAATATTGGTAAATTGAAACCTAGATCACTTAAATATGTTTTCTTGGGTTATGGTGAAAATGTTAAAAGCTATAGACTATAGGTTAAGAATGAAAAATGCTATAGGGTGATTGTTAGAAGGGATGGTATTTTCAATAAGTCTATTATACCATGTTTGGAAGGGAAAGAAAATAATTTGATTGAAAAAGATGTTCAAATTGAGGTGGAGTCTTCTTTAAATGAAAAAGAAACACCTGCACTTGCTGCCGATGAATCTGATCTCGATGAAAATGATGTCTCTATTGAAAATGATAATATTCCTGAAATTGAAGATGAACCTGATTTGCT
>CAIGRB010061010.1:5190-19418 GCA_903798255.1 Fraxinus quadrangulata
TATAATTAATTTTAATATTCTTTAATTAATTTTAAAATTCTATAATTTAATGAATGTGTACAACTATATATATGTGTACGATTCCGATCATTCGTGTCCGACACAAGGCCAGTTCGAGCAAGTCTTAGCGCCTTTGGCTGTGATCGTTCCTATGATGGCTAGACGAGCAGACGTGACTGTGCAGGATAGACTAACCATCGTGCAGGACACGATGACGACGAGACAATCCGTATCGTAAGTGTTTATCATTTATTTTAACTATAAAATTTAGTTTTTTAACAACACGATTTCTGTCTAACACATTATGATTTGAATTGCAGGGGCGACTACGGGATGTACGCAATAAAGTTCATAGAATTTTTGAGTATAGGACATAAGGCTGATGGAATTAACCAATCATGGATTCGGACTTGGAAATAAATTAGCATGTGACTTATATGAATTCAATTATGATCCGTAAATATTTGTGAATATTGTAATACATTTGTGAACATTGTATACTTTTTTGTATTCGATTAAATTTATTCAATTGATTCTTTATTTGCGAAATAGATGTAAAAATTGTAATACATTTGTAAACATTGAAATAAATTTGTAAGAATTGTACATTTATTTGTTTATTTACGTATGAAATAATTGTAAATACAAAGGATGTTAAAACGAATGTAAATATTGTATATTTAACAGCAATAACATTACAAACTCGATTAATTGTCACTCAAGGGAATCGGACTCGTACAAGTTTGACGAGTATGACCGATTGCTTTACATCCGCCGCACCTACGCAACTGAGGAAACTCTCCAGTGGAGGGTATTCTAGAAGTACGGGGACGCACAGGTTCACGGGGTTCAACTAGCGGTGATGACAAACTATTAAGTGAGAGAATATTGTCGGGTACTTCCCACTCGGCTTTGTTCGGTACAGTTCTTCGTAGGATGTAATCTCTGTTATACCTATTGCTATACTACATTGTTGTATATCGCTCGTCAATTTTCATGTCCATTGATTATTTTCATCTAATTCAAAATCACCAAAGTAACAAATCGAGATTACAAATATCATATCTGCATGATAAAACAGACTTTGTAAACATTCGTTAAAAAATCCGACTCACGGTGGCAACATAATTTGTTAAAAACAAAAAATTTATAAATAACAGTCGTTGTTTTGGCTATTCACAACCGAAAAATAGCCCGTTTTGGCTGTTAACAACCGAAAAAGGCTGTTTTTCAGCTGTTAACTGAAAAAATGCTAGCTGTTAGCCAAAATAGCCTTTTTACAGCCAAAACGGCCTTTTTTCGGCTGTTAACAACCTGTTTTCGATTGTTAATAGTAGAAACAGTCGAAAACATGCTGTTTTTGGATGTTAACAGCCGAAAACAAACTGCTAACATCTTGTTTCGGCTGTTAACAGCAGAGCAGCCATTTCTGGCTGTTAGCCGGATGTTTTTTGGTCACAGATTCCGTCATTAATCGAAAAGCATTAAATTTTTTTCCCCGGGGGTATTTAAAAAAATTATACATCTGCTACAAAATTTTATCTATATCTATGTCGACTCTTCATTTATCAATAAAAAAGGTAATGCATTTACCGAAAATGAAATTAAACATACATAAATTTATATTTACTGATTCGAAGTAATTGACAGAAAATAATTTTTTTCTTCAACTATCGATATTTTTGAGATTTTCAGATTGAAGAGAATGAAAGAGTTTTTATCTGAATTGGAGTTAATTTTGAAATTTTAATTAGGAAGTATTTGATTTTATTTATTAACTAAAAGCGTAGTGTTGTCTTCTAAACACAATCATGTTTTGTAATTGCTTTAGTTATTTAAGGGTGTTTTTATCTTTTTACATTAAATGGGTCATTTTGAAAATATTGTTAAGTGGAAAAGTCAAAATGAAATTATGGAACTTTGACTATGATATTTTTAAAAGTACCCATTTTGTTCTGCATGGTTCTCCTCCTCGCGCGCAGTATATATATATATATTCAGCCATCAAGTTTGACTCCCCAAAAATTCTTATTCTCTCCCCGTTTCTGNACTACAACAAAATGAAAGGTTTTGGATCTCTGGTGATACAAACTAAAGGTTAAGGTAAAGTCTGCTAAAAATCGAAAGGTTTGGGACCGCTACTGCAATTTTTCCTAAAGAAAACTTGAAAATGTTTGATATGATCTCAATGATTTGGAGTAACAATATGGATTTCTTGTGTTAATTCATTGATTGAGAATGGAATACTAACTCATATTTATAGTATTCCAATAATACATCATGAAATCAAGCCAATCATTCATGTAAAGTTGGAATACATTCATCAAAAGGCATCAGAAACAAACCAGAAAACAAGTCGTAACGGCTAGTTTTCATACCCTCAAGCCATGTGATGGCATGGGCAAAAAATGCCTCCACCATTCTTCTCTTTATATGCATTCACTTGACTCATCCACAATAAGGCCCAACATGTGGCCCAAGAACAAAATCACCATTATAATATCATTTTGGACAACAAGTACAACGGTAAGCTACATTCCTCTAATTCCCCACGTACTTAAGGAGGTAAGGTTTTTCCTGTCCCTTCCTTGTTTGTGAACATCTCTTTGATAATATATCGTGTAGAGAAAATGCCGAACTCCCTATTTAGTGCTTTGGTAGGACCTCAAAATGCTATCGAACTTGATGATTTTACCAAGAAAAAAAACAAAATAACTATCTTCCATCATTCATTTTTATTTAATACAAATAAATTAATTTGAGTCAAAACTTCCAACAAGCTGTACTCAAAAAGATTACCAAATACGCGAGGCCATGACCTATCCATGTAGTTGATTTGTTAAAAAAAGACACATTCAAGGTTTGAAATCCTTCATTTTAAGTTTTTCAAGTAATAGACATCATCAACAATATATAAAAAATTTCTAGATCTGAATAATCATGAGATAGTAAGGTATATGTAGACATCTAAATCTGGCTGAGATTTTTAACTGACACGATGAGCTAAACTTGTATTCCCTGTTTGCACACTCAACCAGATCTAGAATATTTGGCCGAAGAAGATGGAGGAGGGCCGGTTAGAAACACTCTGATACCTAAATTATTTGTGTATTTGGGAAGTGAAATGGACCTTACAAGTTTGCGATCTTGTTTAGAGCAACCTAGAAGAGGATTGAATAGATTTGTGCGAAACTTTTGACTACATTTAATTGTGAATGTTCATTTAAGATTTGCTAGTACTGATGTGCCAACAAAGCAATGAAGAGTTCTCTGTTCTGGTTATCCAATTACACAAGAAACACGATTTCATTATGATTATAATAGCCTAATTTAAGCCAAGCAAAATGAAATTTAGAGAGATCAAAACACTCAATTTTCTTCATCTCTAATTTCTGAATAGATTTGAGACCCCTAGTCTTGAATTAGCACCACTCTTCGACTGCAACCTAATCTCCTAGATTAACACAATACTTTTGAGTCTCCGCCTTTTGCTAATCTGCCAGTCTTCTATGTAAACATCGAGAAGTCAAGGTTGCCTTTGTTTAAAACATTCTGAATTTTTAACTATCTTCATGCAATGAAGTAGGTTGGGATAAGTTGGGATCTTATTAAACAACCGAGAACGCAAACTCAATTTTAGTGAACAGATTATTTAACTCAAACAACAGCTTATCCTGTATAGAAATATTGTGTCTAAAGCTCAATAGCTCAATGAACATTTTCGCGTATGAACCTTTCCTGGAAAGCATATATTAAACTAAGAGCAAAGAAAGAATAAAGGCAAACATTCAAGATCTGCTGAGGACAACTAAAGAGAAACCTTGTATAGTATTGCTGCTTACACTAAGATAAACTCAGTAGGAGGTGACCGAATCTTGATTTTGTAACATTCGTTCCGGTTAAATTTGGGTGTGATCCGAATTTCTGTTGAAGTAATTGAAGAATTCAAATTGTAATGCACGTCAAGAAGAATTCAATTTGTAATGCTATTAGAACCCTATGTCAAGTTGAAATTCTATTTTGGAAGCTCATTAGGAGTTGAAAATTGGTATTGAAATTGAAAAAGTGTTTGGGATGGAGAAAACAATTAGGGAACAAAAAAAATTCGGACATGGGCGCTGTGGCGCCACCTGACCTGTTTCGGGTTTTCCCCATTTTTCTCTTATTTTTCGTTTTGGACTCGATTTTTTGGCATCCTACTTCATCAACAACTATACTATGAGGGTTTGGACGTCCCCTACACATTCCCTATAAATATTAGGCTCTTCTATACAATTTTATAAGTGTGAGAAAAGAAATTACCAGAACTTTATGATCAATTGTATATTTCTCTATTATTATTCGTGCAATAAAATCTCCTAATTTATCTGCCATATTTTTTTGTCTTCTTTTATTCTCTTTCTTGTGATGAAATACTTCATTATTGTATCATATAACTTCAACATCTCAATCCGGTGGTTAGTTTCATTACAAGTGGTATCATAGAGCCAGGTTAACCAGTTTCGCAAGAGCGCGGGGTTTGATTTGTTCGAGGTTTTTTGTTAGTAATGACTTCCATGAGGTACGAAATTTTGCTTTTGGATCGGAGCACTAGATTTTAGCTATGGCAGGTTAAGATGCATGTAGTACTCGCACTACAGGATTTGGATGATGCGTTGTTGGAAATTGACAAAATTCCTACAATTTTGACCGCGGATGAGAAATTATATAAGGATAAGAAGGCAGTTTTTCACATTTATCTTCATCTATCGAATACCATTCTTCAGGATATTTTGACAGAGGGTTCAACATCTGTTTTATGGTTGAAATTGGACCAATTATGCATGACTAAAAGTCTTACAAGTAAGTTGCATCTCAAGCAGCGTTTATACTTTCATCGAATGGTAGAAGGAGGATCATTGGAAGATCACCTGACTGTATTTAAAGAGATCGTCGTTGATTTGAAAACTTTGAAAGTAAAGTATGTTGAAGAAGATTTGGCATTGATCATATTGTGTTCGTTACCTGCTCGTTTTCTTCATTTAGATACACGATCTTGTATAGACGTGATACTCTCACCATAAATGAGGTGTATGATGTTTTGTTTTCAAAAGAAAAGATAAAGCATCTGGTTTTAGAGGTCAGAGATGGAGAAGGTCTTGTTGCTCATGGTGGTTCTGGAAGGGACAGATCGAAGTATAAGTTCAATAATCAGATTTATAACTTCTGTATGAAGAAGAGACACTTGAAGAAGAATTGCTACAAAAAAGGTTGGATGCAAGTCGATATTGGCAGCAATCATAAAATTTAGGTGAAGCAGACCTCATGAAGAATACTGTAAGTGATGGAGATCTCTTGATTATTTCTGACATCGAGTCTAAACCAAATGAGGATTGAATTCTGGATTCAGCGTGTGTGTTTCATGTGTGTCTTAGTAAGGACTTGTTTACTACATATGAAACTATTTCCAAAGGTGTCATGGTTTGGGAGACAACACACCTTGTCGGGTTGCTAAAATTGGCATGGTCAGATTGAATCAATTGGATGGGACAATTAGAACACTTGGCCAGTTTTGGCATGTTCCGAATTTGAAGAAGAATCTCATCTAATTGTGTATCCTTGATTCAAAGGGTTATGAGTTCTTTGGTGGAGGTGAAAGTTTAAAGGTTTCTAAGGGTACCCAGATTGTATTGGAGGGACAAAATGTCTCAGTTATACATCTTGTGGGATCGTGCAGAATCTAGAAGAGTTAATCAGCACAGGTTCAATACCGTGGTGGACATTCAGTTTGGTACAATACCTTTAGGAGCTCGTAAATGGTCGAATTTGAAAAATAATGCTCAGTGGAGTTCAGAATATATGGATAATGTCATTTTACCACCATCACCTATGGTACCATTATATTCAATTGCTAGGGAAGGACCCAGTAGTAAAAGGTATGTAGATGCTGATTTTGTTGAGCATACTTTCAGCGTAGTAGAAGGTGTACAATCTAGCAAGGCGCCTTCTTTAAAAGTATTTGGGTTTGATTCTGCTTTGGCGTTTGTTACAACCCAGTTTGGTAAATTTTAAAATCATTATAATTTTTTGAGAATCTAAAGTAATTCTGCAGAGTAGTATTTGGATTCATTTGAAAATGTGGAGTATTTTGTATTTGGTTGGAGAAATCAGTTTTGGTTATTGTTGAATAGTCAATTCATTCTTTGCAGACGAATTTTCTTCTCCAGGTGGAGAATATTTTGGAGCTTTGTTCATTGCAGTGAAATTCGTATCAAGGTAGAGATTGTTAGAATTTGGGTGTGACCCGAATTCCTTGTTGAAATAATTGAAGAATTCTAATTGAAGTGCACGTCAAGAAGAATTCAGTTTGGAATGCTATTGGAGTCTTATATCAAGTTGAAGTTCTATTTTGGAAGTTCATTAGGAGTTAGAAATTAGTACTGGACTTGAAGAAGAGTTCGAGATGGAGAAAATAATTTGGGAACAAAAAAATTTCCGGGTAGAAAGCTTGGCGCTGCAGCGCCAGGTATAGACGCCCGGAGGTGGGTGCCACAGTGCCACCTGACCTGTTTTGGATTTTTCACGTTTTTCTCTCCTTTTTTCATTTTGGACTCGATTTTTTGACATTATACTTCATCAACAACTCTATTAGGAAGGTTTGGACGTCCCCTACATATTTTTTATAAATATTAGGCTCTTCTATACAATTTTATAAGAGTGAGAAAATAGATTACCAGAAATTTAGGATCAATTGTATATTTCTCTATTATTATTGGTGCAATAAACTCTTCTAATTCCCCTACCATATTTTCTTGTCTTCTTTTATTCTTTTGCTTGTGATCAAATATTTCATTAGTGTACCATATAACTTCAACATCTAAATTCGGTGGTTGGTTTCATAATACATTCATTGTACAGGCCATCATATAAATTCACACACTATAATAACTCAGGATTCTGGTTTCTGTATCGTCCTTGAAGTTCATAGAAATTTGAGCTACCATACATTGTTGCCAGGTTCAAACACTTGAAATCAGTTCCCATTCTTGAGATCATGACCTAAAATAACATGTACGCAGTTAAACAACTAGATAATCAAATATAAATTTCTCTTAGTAGTTCACGTCATAGTTACACAGCAAAAGTATCAGTAATGCATTTTAAAGAAAGGTAGAATCTTCTTTTTTATAGAAACAATCCAAGGTCAGTTCCTAATACCTTACTTGACGAGCTTTCTATACTAAGCCTCCGTTTGGATACAATTTATAAAGAATTATGCTAGATGTACATTCTTTTGTACATCTAGCCTTACATTCCTCCTATGTGACATAATCAAGGCAAGAAAGAGAAAGACTGTTGGGGGGGATCAAAGGAGATGATCATGACACGTGAATAGAGTATAAGGGAAGATGTATACAAAAGTATACATGTATCATGGTTGATTCATAAATTGGTTTATAAGTTAAAAGTCAAAATCAAATATTATTCAACCTGACATTCATCATAACTGCTACTCATTTTTACACACATTTAGTGGGAGTGGGACCCGCTACTCTTTCTCTTATTATTCTTGTAACGCCGCAAAATCTATTTCATTTTTTTAAAAACAAATGGACTTAAAGTGGCATAACACACCGACATTTCTTAGATTTAAAGCAAACTGATTGCGATATTCAATAGCTCAAGGAATTTCTTAAAAATTCCTATATTTCATAGGATTTACATGTTCGACCCGAAGGCCTTAGAGTATTTCATGCCAAAAATTTATATAAACATCAAGAAATAAGAATCTATCACTTTGCACTAATGTATTCTTACCTCAAATGATATGAAAAATTCTGAAAAGATGAGTTGAGATGATAGACAAAAATGAACCAAGTGTAGGTATGAAAAATGGAAAAGGACATGAAAACAATTCTTACTCATATAAAATTTTCACAGTAACTTAATCAAACGTTTCAAATTAAATCTTTGAAAGCAAACACATTTCACATTAACTAATCATTTATAAAGTTAATTAATTTAGTTATTGTTAAATTTAAAAGGATAATTATGTTTAATTAATTATAATGTATTGTACCTTTTCAATTTCCCAAAAATGAATGTACTGCCATTTGTTGTCTTTTATACATAAAATATTATAATAACAAAACTTCCTTTCTATCACAATAAATTCGGATATAACTAGTCCAAAATTATTTTTTCTTGAACTCAATTTATATTATTTTATATAAGCTACAAATTGAGTATAATATCGATATATTTTTCTCAACTTCTTAAATATTGACCCCCAAATAAAATTACGGTAAATTCAATAAAAAATGCATAAGACAATAAATCATTATGCAAATAGGTGGATTAAGCTTATGATATTAACCTTTGGACTTTAGTATGACGATAATGTTAGACATAAACTATTCCACTTGCTGAGTGACCAACATAAATTTTAGGCCAATGTGAAAGTAGTGAATAAAATTCAGGGTGTTACATCCCTTCTCCCTTAGAATAATTTCGTCCTCAAAATTACTTTATTTAGTCGAAAAGGTCTGAATACTTAGCTTTTATTTCCTCTTCTTTCTTCCAAGTAGCCTCTTCAATTCCATGATTTTTCTATCGAACCTTAACCAAGGCAATTTCTTTATTCCTTAATGCGTGTATTTTTCTTTCGATAATTTCCAAAAGAGCCTCTTCATACGTTAGATCTTTCTATACTTCCAATGGTTCATAGCTCTTATCACATGCCCGGGATCATGCACGTACTTTCCAAGCATCGATACATGGAATACATTATGTACTGCTGATAGTTTTGGTGGCAATGCTAGACGGTACCCTACATTCCCAATTTTGTCTAAAATTTCGAAAGGGCCTATAAATCGAGGTCTTAACTTCCCCTTCTTACCAAATCTAAGAACCTATTTTATTGGTGCAACTTTTAGAAATACTTTCTCACCGAATTCAAATTATAATAATTTCTGGATCCAAAATTCATTTTTCTCCGACTTCATCCCAATTAACTGAGGACCTACTTTTTCTACCATAGAGAACTTCATAAAGAGTCATGCCAATAGTAGCCTGAAAGCTATTATTGTATGTAAAATCTACTAATGATAGGTGTGATTCCCAATTATCTCTCAAATCCAAGACACATGCTCAGAGCATGTCTTCTAAGATCTGAATAATCCTTTATGACTGTCCATTAGATTGAGGATGATAGGCAGTGCTGAAATTTAACTTTGTCCCCATAGCTCCTTACATGCTCTTCCGGAATTCAGAAGTAATCACGATTTGAGACGATGGGTGCTGGAACTCCGTGCAGCCTGACAATTTCTTTAACATATAATTGAGCAAATTGATCCATACTGTAGTTCATTCTTGCTAGAAGAAAATGAGCTGACTTTATTAACATGTCAACAACTACCCAAATGGCATCATGTCCTTTCGTTGATTTCAGAAAACCCACCACAAAATCTATGGCTATTTGCTCTCGTTTCCACTCTGGAATTTCCAATGGATTTTATGGTCCTGGTGGTCTTTGATTTTCTGCTTTAACTTGCTGACATACAATACACTTCTCAACAAAGAGACCAATCTTTATTTTTATATTCCTCCACTAAAATGTATCGTGATGGTCTCGATACATTTTAATACCAAAAGGATGTGAAGTATAAGGGGCATAGTGAGCTTTATCTAATATTTCTTTTCTTATCCCTTCATCCTTCGGTACACATAACCTTCCCTCGAACATCAAAGTATTATCATCTGCTATTGCAAAACTTTTTCTTTTACTTGTACCAACTTCTGCCTTAATTTTCCTAAAAAACAGGTCATTGTCCTGAGCATCTTTGATTCGATCCTTATGAGTAGGTTGAACCTGCTACGATCTGTGCAGTAACTTGAGTTGGTGGAATAACAATTTCCAATTTCAATTTAACAAACTCCTTTATCAATGGCATTTAAGTTGTGGGTAAAACTGCTAGTTGTCCTACTGCCTTCCTACTAAGAGCATCTACAACTACATTAGCCCTATCAGGATGGTAATGGATGGTGCAGCCATAATCTTTAACTAACTTAACCACCTTCTCTATCTCATATTCAAATCCTTTTAAGTGAAAAAAATATTTCAAACTCTTATGATCCGTATAAATATCGCACTTTCCCTAGAAAAGGTAGTGGCACCATATTTTTAGAGCATGTACTACCGTTGCCAACTCTAGATCATGCGTAGGGTAGTGTTGCTCATGTTGCTTTAATTGTCTTGAGGCGTATGCGATCACCTTCCCAAACTACATCAGTACACATCCCAAACCCTATCTGGATGCATCACTGTATATAATGAATCCATCTGAACCATCTGGTATAGTTAAAACTGGAACTGTAACCAATTTTTTGTTTCAGTTCTTGAAAAATCTCCTTATACTTCTCCGTCCATTGAAACTTTACACCCTTCTTGGTTAGTGGGGTCATCGGTCCAGCTATTTTGGATAATCCCTCAATGAATCTCCGATAATAACTGGCTAGTCCCAAGAAACTACGAACTTCACCTACATTTGTCGATCTAGACCAGTTGGTTACCACTTCAATTTTAGTAGGGTCTACTCCAATTCCTTGTGTCGTAATCTCATGGCCAAGAAAAACTATATGATCAAGCCAAAATTCACATTTCTTAAATTTAGCATATAATGTCTCCATTCGTAGTGTCTCCAACACTATCTTGAGTTGTTATGGAAAGAGCCGAAGATGGAAGAATCGAAGGCTCGCACCTGCAGGGTGAAATGCCTAATGTACATTGATATGAAGATCAATAGGAAGCCAATCAGAGCTATGATAGATACTGATGCTACCCACAACTGCCTTGCAAGTTCTGAAGTAGAGTATCTTGAACTTGTTCTGGAAAGAGGTAAGGGAAAGGTCAAAGCAATCAACTTCACTACTCAATCAATAGCGGGAGCAGCAAAATCTGTGTCGATCAAAGTAGGTCCTTTTGAAGGAAGGACAAACATGTCGACAGTTCAGATGGATGATTTCAAGCTCATTCTGGGATTGGAATTTCTTCGGGACACTAAAACAGCAGTGTTGTCGTATGTCGATTCATTAATGATGATGGAGAGTAAACCGTTCATCATCCCCATACAAGCTGGGAAAATAAGCGGGAAGAGTATCTCGGCTATGTCATTCAGTAAGGGTTTCAAAAGGAATGAACCCTCATTTTTGTGCACCCTTCAAACAGAAGAGATCGAAGAGGCGACTGGTCCTATTCCGGATGAGTTACCAAGGAAATTGCCACCGATGAAGGCAATTGATCGTGATATTGAACTTTTTCTAGGTACCAAACCTCCCACCAGGGCACCATACTGTATATCTCTTCCGGAGTTTGAAGAGTTTCGAAAATAATTGGGAGAAATGTTTGGAAGTGGAACTATCGTGAAGCGCATTTCTCAACTACTACAACGTGCATACTACTGGCGTCAAAGGCGGGACGACAATGCAAGTTATGTGAAAATTTGTCTTGGTTGTCAGCAAGATATGGCAGATCATCAGAAAACGACAGGCTTACTGGAGCCCCTTTCCGTCCCGAACAGATCATTCGAGAGTGTATCGATGGACTACATTGGTAGATTACCAAAAGCTGGAGATTTTAGCACTATCATCGTCGTGGTAGACCGCTTATCTAAATATGCAACTTTCACAATAGTGCCCTAGTATATATTAGACGAAGAGACAGCTCAACTCTTCTTCAAACTTAATGTCAAATACTTTGGACTGCCTAAGGACGTCGTCAGTGATCGATATTCTCAATTTATTAGCGTACTGTGGACCGAGTTGTTCAAACTTTTTGGTTCAACTTTGAGCATGAGTTCTAGTTTTCACCCACGATCTGATGGACAGACGAAGCGCTTCAATTCTGTGNTTCTTATTCTCGCTTTAGTGAAAAGGCAAGGATTTTCATTGTGCCCGTGTCTGCACAACGTATGGACTCCAGGTGGCACGGACCGCAACTTTACTTAAACCCCGTGACCCTATCGCAGCTGCAGTTTGCCCAATTTCGACCGCACATTGTAAATATTAGTTTAAGTTCGAGTTGTAATTTTCTTTCCGTTGCAATAGTTTATTTCGAGTGTAAATATTTGTTACGTGATATTTTGTACTAGACAATGTTTGTATTCATGTACTGATACATCAATGTCGAAATTTCTTAAATTTAGATAATACTTAATGTGTCAAAAACGAACACTTCCTAAATTGGATGAGAGTTACATGTTCACGAGAGATTATGTACCTGACGATTGGGATGAGGGCTGGGAGATAATCATTCCCTATTGAATGTAAAGGTACTTGCAAAATATTATAATGAACTTACCAAGTTGGATAAAGCAACATGCCTACGGGAGATTACGTGTACTGGGATAAATTTCAAATGTGAGGGTATAATCCATTGAAGAAGTTTGTAGGAAAGTCTTGCCATTGCCCTTGGAGTTAGATTGCGGATCAATTATTCAATCCGAGAAGATATCAACTATCGACGAAGAGCTTAAAATCACAAAAGAACCAATGAAAACGTAGCAATCAACAATGATGATTCTTCTGACTTTATTAATTGCCCGAAATTTTATTTTGTGATTGAGCCCAATGAGAAAGTAGAAGTCTACATAGTTGGATTTGAATCAAAATGAAGAGGCAAGTCATATTATATTGAAAGGAGCAATGAAGAGTTTTGGAGAATAAATAAAAAGTGGAGCAAAGTCAAAAGAAAAAAATTAGTCAAGTTATCTAAAACTTTCTTTAAATATCCGTGATGCAAAGTGCCCGAAAGTCGAGATAGAGACTTTAAAAAAGCGTTTATTGGGAGGCAACCCAATTCTATTACTTTTAATCCTTTCATTTACTTTATTTATCTTTATGCTTTTATTTGATTAGTTATCAATTTTTGTAGGTCATTTTTTGAAGTCCTAGCCGCCTATGTCTCTCAACAAGTTTGTGGGTAAATTATTGTACAAGGTCACAAGTCCAAGTCTATCATGAGCTTCCTTCAACAAGCATTCAACCAAAGAAATTTCGTTAACCACCTCTTCACTTTTACTTTGTTCTTTTATATATTGAGGACAATGTGTAATTCAAGCTATGCCCTTTTCCTTGTGCTATTTCAATGTATCCGAGAACAGTTTTTTTTCACATGTTTGAGTGTTGATTGGAGTGCCTAAATGATCTTAGAAAATTCTGAAATTTTACTATGTTGTACTTGAATGAGTTTAGAAAATACTGTAAAAATTTCATAAAATTATGAATCCGATAAATATTCCAACTAAGCTTGATCGTTAGGTAGCGCGTTGCTGAATTTAATTCTGTTAATGCACGCTAACATTCATTTAACCCTTCGTTTTAGTTTCGTTATTTAACAAATCAAAGTTATCTATTGTTTACAATAAATTTTAGAACTTGTAATAGAACGCAAGGGTAACTACAAAGTTCAAAGAAAATTTTAAATTAACCCAAATTTTTGAAAGAAAAAAAATTTGTTGTTTTTGTACTAATTTCAAATTCCAAGATTTAGGTCGTTACATAGGTGATGATTGAAAGTGATTATGCACACACACCAATCAAATAATTGGAGGCATATAGTGGTGTCAACCGAACCGAGCGGCTAGTCAGCTCGGTCGTTCGACTCGTAAAAAACAAGCCACGAGCCCAGCTGGCTCGTTTTTTACGAGCAGCTTTTTTTTCTTAAGGTCTAGGTAAAAAAAGGGTGAGCTCACGAGCCGAGCTCAACCCACGAGTAACGAGCCGAGCCGAGCCGTCCCCACGAGCCGAGCTCGTGCTTATATGGGCATGCTTGGCCCATTGCCATCTCTAGAGGCATATTTGTGAATTAATTATACAGTTTTACACTCATAGAAATTTTAGCAAGTTATCTAAGATTGTTAATCATTGTCTCATTTTGTATGATTGTGCTAGTTGATAATCTTGCTCAGAACGAGCAAAAACTTAAATTTGGGGGTATTTGATAAATGTATTTTTACGCACTTATTAAACGAGTTTATTATTGATGAAAGGAACGGAATTCGACTCACAAATATGTAATTTTTGTCTTTTGTGTTGGAAATCCCTAATTGAAAGAGAACAACGCAAAAAGAAGATAAAAGGACAAAAAAGTACAAAAACATAAATTTGGGGATCAAAGTTCACAAGTTCCAAAAGTTGAAGGACCTATGATGCAATTTATGGAGGGCATAATTGAAATAAAAGTTAAAATT
>CAIGRB010061013.1:0-18072 GCA_903798255.1 Fraxinus quadrangulata
ATTGTGTTTGAAAATTTTTGATAATTCAATTAGGTTCCCATTGGATCTGAGACCTAGCTCGGCCAGTGCAAATGACTATCCATATTCTACTTTGGCAACAATAACAACAAATTGAGCTCGTTCCCAATTAATTTAGAGTCAACTACCTGAATATTTTTCGTCAACCCGGCTACAAAACCAAATATTCCAAAAGTACACAAATTTTCCTTTTTATTTAATTTATCAATCAACTTAATTTTCAGTCAAACCATAGTACAGAATGCAAAAATTGATCACATACAAAATCAGTACCATTTTCGAGCTCATACAGAGTGTTTTGAGATAAATACAATCGACACCACATATTCATATTGATAATTCCATTTTTTCCCATCCCTTCTCCAAGAATTTGTGGAGATTAAGAAAAATAAAAATGGATTGTGTATACAAAGACATCGGTCATTTAAACCTGCCTCTTCTTTACTTATTCAATCTAATAAACTGATATGGAATAAAATTAGGAAAAAAAAAATGCAAACGAAGATGAAAATGAAACGTTTACCCGGATACAATTCAAAAAATCCCCAGAGGAAGATAAGCGTGTGATTATTCTTCGAAACTTTGCGGGAGATGCACCTACGATATCACTGCACAAGCTTAGTTTGAATGTGAAAAAAAATATTGTATTTTAATGGAAACGTTCTAAGATGGGTGCGTCTACGAGCTTGACACGTGTAAAATTAGTCTACAAAAATTGAAATCTTCGTTTAAATTGAGGATATAAATCTTGATTTATGCTCACGTCCTCCAAAAAATTACTTTTTAAAAAAAATCACTTTCCACATTTTCACTTTCACACAAATACTAAACTTTGAAATTTTTGAATTAATTAATGTACTTTAATTTTATTTTTCGCTCATCGCAATATTATGTTTCATGTCAAATTTAACAATTCAACGAAGTGTTTAGTGAAATCATTATTTTAAAAACTATTTAGGTACGTATTCTATTCTTTAATTTTGTAAAATCTTTTGTATTCTACAATAAAAAGCTTTAAATATTGAAGGAAATTATTTATTTTGTAATCTTGCTTCAAAAATATTGATATAGAGAAGATATCAGATTGCGACAATACAACACAATGAATTAAATTGAAATAAATTTGACGAATTTATGATAAACTCAAAGCTTGAAAAATATATTCACTTATATTCATATTTAATTATTAAAATGCCTCTTGCTTGCAACTCAAGTTCGTTATATTTTAGATGTATAATAATTTTAGAAAATTGGGTAGTTAGTTGAGGACCAATATGAACACAGGAGTAAAATGATATATAGTGAAAGAAAGTTATGGGAATAACTCATGCGGATGAAGAAAGGCCAAAATGACGTCATTCTTTTGTCTTTCATGGAAATTTTTTTTGCAATGGCGTCATTCTTTTGTCTTTCATGGAAATTTTTTGTGTGAAAATTATAAAAAATATCCACTTCCACATGATCATTTATAAAAATGTTCAAAATTCGTTCAATATTTATTTTGCAATATTTTAGACCTGAATACACTTTTTAATAATTTATAATTCCACACTAAAGAAAAATATGTGCATACAATTAAATATTTTGTTGGCCAATAAAATTTTGACACATAACATATTCTACTTATTTCAAAAGCATACATATCAAATCATTATATTTCTCATTGACACAGATATAAAATATCGATAACCACATTTCAAATGTTAAGTACTGTATGAAATGTAGAGAATTCTCATTTTTGGAATTCTAGATAAATAAAGTATCAAGATGAATAAGGTTCATTTATCAATAACAACTTTTAAAATATCGGGAAAGTCATTTTAATGGAACTTCTTATGAAAATTATGTATTCTTCTCGAAATTTTTGATAAATTGCAATATTGTCAAAACAGGCCCAGCCTGACCAATTCAACCAGTAAAATCGGGAACCAACCCAAAATCGGGTCAAATCATGCCCGTTAACTGATTATGACATAATCGCTCAAAACCCGCTAAACCGGCCGATTCAACCATAAACCGGTCGCAGTTTTCCCAAATTTATTTTTTTTTAGTTTAAAACTTTTTAATTTCTGAGCAAAGATTTTCACAAGAAACAACTAGTGAATTGTGGCAATTGCCTTGTACTTGCAAATGTCAATAATATTGAAGATAAGTTTCTTTTCAATTTAATTCATGGTAGTACAAAGATCATTGGATGAGTCAATTGGCTGGTGGTACCTTAAAAAGATCATTAGATATTTTTCTATTTAGATTAGAATCCAATATGCTATGTAATTACTGTAAATCACATAAATCAATACTTGCTATTAGAGATAGATGATATCAGTTTAAAAGAATATATTAAATCATTTAGACTACCTATGACAATACAACTTACTGTTTCCCCTATCAAGATCTTCACCAAGCAAAAAGATTGACATATAATTCACAAATAAGCAGCTTTTTTTTCAATTATGTGTGTCGTTAGTGCTATTTCCCAAATACGAATACAACCAAGGAGTAAGTTAGACGGGCCTCTTTAACTAACCGATGATAACCATAGACTAGCTGAATGCAAATCAAACTTCGGTGTATAAAGCACCATCATATGATGCAATATTAACTAATTAGATTTTGTTGGTAGCAATGAGGGGAAAGTGCAATGAGCACCAAAAGAAAAAAACCTGAAGAATTAGAATTGTGACTACTAATAACAAGAATACACTGTATTAAAACAAACTCTAGTAAATAAAATGTTTTGTCGAGATGGACGGATCAACCTCCTAAATAATCAGCTCCATATATTCTTTCTAAAAAACCCAAGATCCATTACTCAAAATATAGGACAGTTTGTGCTCTTAATAAAATTATGGGAAAATTGCAGCAGCGGTCCCTAATCTTTTCTATTTCTGCGGACTTTACCATAATCTTCAATTTGTGTCACCCACGACCCCAAACCTTTCAAAAATATATGGCTGGAGTTCAAATGACTGTTAGTTGACCAAAAGAAGTCAAAATTGACCAAATTTCTTAAGGGCAAAATGGTAACTTAAATTGTAAAAAACCAAAAAAAAAAAGTAGGAAAAAAAAAAAACCAAAAAAAATCATCTTCCACTTCCCACCCCACCTGCCAATCATAGTAGAAGGCAATGGAACCCCGATTTTTGTAGCCTTCGACAGCCGCCCACTTCCCTCCCAGAAGAAGCAGGGCTTGGAGCAGATTTCCTCTTTGGAGGAGGCGGCGGATCATAGGGATCCAATGATTTGGGTGGACGGTCGCGAGGATGAGGAAGAGACAGAACTGTGCCCGGTGGAAGAGGTGTCTTGGGCTTCAGTGGGCAGCCACAACGTAGCTGGGCATCTGGGCCCCAACTTAAGGTAATTGTTCTAGATGAAAAAGAGTTGCCCAATGGCCTTTATCTTGTTCGACGGTGAGAAACTATGGTTGAATGGGTCGGCGAGAGGTTTTCATAGGTGGCCTTGATGTGCTTTGAAATTGATTATTTGTTTAAGCCATTATTATCAATCAATGCATCAATAGCATTCATAATCAACTGTAAACAAGTGTCTCAATTTCAACAGAAATTTTAAAGATTAAATATGTAGAATTTCAGCATAGTTCACATAGTGACAAAAAAATACACGAAATTTTAGAAATTAAAACGGTTAACAGAATAAGTGGTGTTATCGATTTAGGTGCGGCATCGCATGGGAGGAAGCAGTGGGTAAGTTTTCTTGGTTCATTTTCAAATGTACAATGGACAGTTGTGGTGGTGATGGAGGGTCCTGGCACTAATAGTGGGTGGTGGTGAAGGGAGTTGTGATGGCGATGGGGGCAGTGTCGATTGAAAGTGGCTGTTTCTGGTAGGGCTTGCTGGAGAAGGAGAGGTGTTTTTGGGCGTTTTTTTTTTTTTTTTTTTTTTTTTNATTCTTTGGTCAACTAACAATCAAATGAATTTCCATCCATTTGGACTCCAGCTGCATATTTTTGAAATGTTGGGGGTTGTGGGTGGCACAAATTGAATATTATGATAAAGTTTGCAAAAATTAAAAAGGTTAGAGACTGCTGCTGCAATTTTCCCTAAAATTGCTCGTTCATCTATCTAGCTTAACTCATAATAAAGGTTAACTAGGTAGTCATATGAAACCTCATTACAAGTGCGAACATCTAAATGTAATTAGTCCAGGTAATGTTTGTCTTTATGTGGGTATTTTAGTTTTTACACTTTCATTTTATAAGCAGCACATCAAATGAGAGCCCTCAATACAAAATTATAGTACCATTTCTCAATGTAACAAGATTTTCTTAACAGTAAGGAGAAGAAGAGTAATGTGCACAAGAACTATTAATAGATATACCTTACAAAGGAGTATAGAAATGTTGGTTGTGAGTTTTCAATGGACTGACTACCATACTCTATGTACCTCACATTGTGACTTATGTTCACAGCTCGTGCTTCCACCACGTGTTTCTTTGTCATTGGGTCCTCTTTGCCCTCTATCCACACCGTCTTTCAAATATCTGTAATCACTTTCACAACACTATAATCACTTTTATAACACTACTCAATAACCTTTGCAATGCCAACTAACCTTGAAAAAGAAGACTCTAGACCTATCATATCTTGGGCTCCCTTTAGGTACACGATTTAAAAGTATACATATTTGGAATAGTATTGTGGAAAGGGTGGAGAGAAGGCTAGCGGGTTGGAAGCATATATACCTTCCAAAGTAAGGCCGTCTTACTCATTAAGTCTACTATATCGAATCTCCCTACTTATTTCTTGTCGTTGTTTTTTATTCCTGTTGCGGTGGCAAAAAGATTAGAGAGGATTTAAAGGAAGTTTCTTTAGGGAGGATTAGGGAAAGAAAAGAAATTTCATTTGTTCAATTGGGAAGCAATTTGTTTTCCTAAAAGGTTAGGGGATCTCGGATTGAGGAGCCTTGTATTATTTCATAAGACCTTGTTGGGTAAATGATGCGAACCCACGTAGCAATGGTAGCTACGAAATCAACATAAGATTGATTCAACCCAAGAAAGCCAAGAAATCAATGTTTTAAGCTTGATTAAAAAATAGTGAATTAAGGAACAAACACAATCGCTGACAATATGTTGACCTCATGATTACAAGACTCAAGAATCTCATTCGAATTTGTTTGAATACCACAAGAAATATTCTTTATAAGCTCACAATTAGCTCGATGAAGAACAAGAAGAAAGTAATATGACTTTCAATTAATCTCTTAATAAATTGTGTGTTTTCAATGAATATAATGAGTTCTATTTATATGGAACCCATAAAACTTAGCTAGAAATGGAATTAAGCCAAAAAAATAGCAAAATATATCACAAAATAGAGTTTTAACTTAAATAGAAGATTGCGCGAAATTTAAAAAAATTGCGTCCCAGTTTGAACTATGCGGCTGCATAGGTTTATTCCACGTGGTCACATTGACCAGTAGGTTGCCCTCCCTTTGACCATGGTATGGATGCATGTGACCACATGAATAAAAGTGCCATGCGGTCGCATAGCTTCACCTTTCAACTCTCTTGTCCGTTGCTTGAACCAAGTTGATCCATCTTTCTCTTTTTCTAATCCCAACATGAAACTTGTCCTGTTGCTTATCATGATCAATGTTTCATCCACCGTGGCTTGAACAAGCAATCCCGTAGCTTCCTTAACTCACTTCGCTCGCAACCTAGTCATCAGTCATCTCTCAACGATCAATGGATCCTTACTCGGACTTGCTCTCGTGTCATGGATCATACTATCCCCACCCTCTTCGAAAAGATTCGACCTCGAATCTGTACCTTTATCAAAGAGAGAAAGATTAGAGACGTTAAATGTAGCCGAAATATTATACTCACCTGAAAGATTTGGAATGGACCATCTCCCCGTGACTGCAATTTCGATTTTCTTTGTTATGGAAAATGCTATTTCCTCAAGTGCATCCAAACTGAGTCTCTTGGTTCAAATGTAACATGCTTTCATCCCTTATTTACTTGAGAAGTATAATACTCATTTTTCTTCTCAATTTATAATCTTACCTTTTCATGGAGTGATTTCACCAAGTCGGCATTTTTCTTTCCATCTAAGCAACCCCTTCATTTACAGGTAAATGAATTAAATCCAAAGGTGTTAGTGGATTAAAACCATATACAATTTCAATAAGAAGTAGTAGAATGTGTGACCATATTATATGCAAATTCTATGAATGGTAAACACTCCTCCCAACTGTTCAAGTTTTTATTAACTATGGTGCTAACAATTGTATTATAGTCATATTAACTATCTCAATTTGCCCATCCATTTGTGGGTGACAAGTAGTAGAAACCAACTTATTCCATGAAATCCTCCAAAAGTGATTTAAGGAATTTAATATCACTATCTGATACAATGCTTATAGGAATCCCATGTAAGCGTACTACTTCCTTAAAGAATAAATTTGCAATATTAGTGGCATCATCAGTTTTATAACATGGAATAAAATGTGACATCTTACTAAATCTATTGACCACTACAAATGTAGAATCTCTTCTTTTCTTAGTCCTAGGTAAGTCCAATACAAAATCCATAGACACATCAACCCAAAGTTCACTAGGAACAGTTAATGGTGTATATAAACCTGAGGTAGAACCTTAGATTTAGACTTTTTGCAAGTGATGCATCTACTACAAATTCGATCAACATCAACTTTCATTTTAGACCAATAAAAATGTTCACCTAACATCTCTAAGGTCTTCTTAATCCCAAAATGACTAATTAAACCTCCATAACCTAACATCTTTAAGGTCTTCGTAATCCCAAAATGACTAATTAAACCTTCATAATGTGCTTCACGTACTAATAATTCTCTCATTGAACATTTAGGAACCAATAACATATTTTCCTGAAATAAATACCCATCATGCCTAAAGAATTTATCCATAGCACCCTTATCACACGAATCATATATATTAGAGAAATCTAAATCATTAACATACATATCCTTAACATATTTAAATCCAAGCAATTTGGTATCTAAAGAAGTTAAAAAGCACGTACCTTCTTGATAAAGTATTTACTACCACATTTTCTTTACCTTGTTTGTACTGAATAACATATGGAAATATCTCGATGAACTCCATCCACCTTGCATGTCTTTTGTTTAGCTTGCCTTGACCCCTTAAATGCTTCAAGGACTCATGGTGGGTGTAAATCACGAAATCTTTTGGCCATAGATAGTACTACCATGTCTTCAAAACTCGAACAAGTGCATACAACTACTTATCATATGTTGGATAGTTGAGAGCTGCTCCACTTAGCTTTTCACTAAAGTAAGCGATTGGCCTTCATTCTTGCATTAAGACATCTCCAATACCGATTCTTGAGGCATCACATTCAATCTCAAAAGTATTGTTAAAGTTAGGTAATGATAAAATCGGTGCGGTGCACAACCTATCTTTAATAGTATTAAGAGAATGTTCTTGTTCAACACCCCAATGAAATCCTACACTTTTCTTTATAATCTCCGTGAGTGGTATGGCGAGTGTGCTAAGCCCTTGTTTGAAACCCCCTTTTTTTTTTCTCATTCTTCATTTCAACCACACATTCTATTAATAAAATAATATTACACATAAATCCAAAAATTCTCCTTACTTTTTAACTACACAACCTTTCATCAATCACTATTAAAAAAAAAATATTACATATAAACCTAAAAATTCTCCTTACTTTTTAACCACACAATCTTCCATCAATCACTATTCTAAAATAAAATTTTCACCCAAAATGGATGTCAAACAGGGGCTAAAGTCTTTAACAAAACACCTATAAAGGCTTGCTAACCCATGAAAGCTCCTTACCTCAATTATGTTTTTAGGTGTTGGCCACTCCTTGATGGCTTTGAGTTTTCCCTTATCTTCTTCAATACTCTTAGCAATAACGACATAACCAAGAAAAACAATATTTTCCATGCAAAATGTGTACTTTTTAAAGATAGCATAAAATTGTTCTTACCTTAAGACCACAAGCACACATCATAAATGCCATATATATTCATTTAGATCCTTACTATACACCAAAATGTCATCAATGTAAACTACTGTGAATTTACCTATGTAAAACATGATTAATTAATCTCATAAATGTGCTAGGTGCATTAATAAGTCCAAATGACATGACTAACAATTCATACAACCTATATTTAGTTTTAAAAGCAATTTTCCATTCATCTCATTCTCTCATTGTAATATGATGATAACCACTTTTAATGTCAAATTTACTAAATATACATGTTCCATGTAATTCATCTAACATATTATCTAACGTAGGAATAGGATGATGATACTTTATCGTTATATTGTTGATGGCCCTGTAGTCAACACACATCCTCCAAGTTCCATCTTTTTTTGGCACTAGTAGCACTGACACGGCACATGGACTCATACTCTTCCTCGCATACCCTTTGCTCTTCAAATCTTCCACTTGCCTTTGAAGTTCCTTACTCTCCTCGAAATTACTTCGATAAGCCGACCTGTTTGGAATGACAGTCCAAGTACGAAGTCAATTTGATGTTCAATGCCTCGAATGGGTGGTAGCCTACGAAGCATATCCTTTGGGAACACGTCTTCAAATTCCTACAACAAAGAAGTAGCCAAATTAGAGAGGGGTTGTATTAGATTCCTCAAAATTGAGGAATGACTCCTTATAAACCAACAAGATCATAGGTCAATTCTCAACTACTACCCTCTTCAACTCACTCCCTTTTGTAAAGAAATTCACTTTCGAATTTTCTCTCCTCTCACAAGATTCTTTTTATTTCCTCTCTTGTGGCTCTACTCTTTTTTCTCACTTTTAGCCACCTCACTATTTTTTCTCTTGCTCTCTTGTTGTGAATGGTCAATCTCACTCCCCTTTTTCTCTTAATATTTTTTCTTTCCCACTTTTCAACTTAATTTGATCTTCATACACTTGTTGTGGTGTCAACATCACTAGAGTAATAGATTTTCCATCTTTAATAACGTTTACCTATTTTTGTACTCGTCATGAATCACATTTCCATCATATTGCCATGACCTCCCCAACAAAATATGCCACATGCATAGGAATTACATCACACATCGCTTCATCATGATATCTCTCAATTGAAAAACTCACCAACACTTTCGTATCACCTTAACCTCTCCACATTCATTTAACCATTACAATTTATAAGGTTTAGGATGTTTTAACATATTTAATCCCAATTTTTCAGCAAGTGTTGTACTAGCCATATTGGTACAACCACCCCATCAATAACCATACTACATACATTGTTGTTAACGTAGCATCTCGTATGAAATATGTTCTCTCGTTGTTGCTCCAAGTCATCTACTTTGATTTAAGCACTAAGGTCTCGCCGTGTAACCAATAGCTCTCCCATTGCATATTCCACATCCTCACCATTGATAGCATCTTCCAATTTCGGCATGTCATCATATTCACCCTCACTATAACTCACCACTTCTCCATTGTCGCTTAAGATCATCGCCCTTTTATTTGGACATTGAGAAGCAATGTGTTCCCAAACACTTGAAGCATTTGATATCCCGATTCCTAGAGGGCTGGGAATCCACCTTGGGTGTAGCTTTGCTAGCAGCTTCTTCTCTTCCCTTCGGTAGCTTAGTCCTACCTTTTGAAGTAGCCTCATCGCCTTTATTATTATCCCACTTCGGTTTTCAAGAAAAGTTGGAACCCGAAGAACTCGATGAATATCTAGTTGTTCCCTTCCTCTTCAATTGTCTTTCCACCTTTATAGCTACATGTAACATGTCTTCCAATACCACATAATGTTGCAACTCTACCACATTAGCTATATCTCTATTCAAACCATTCGAAAATCGGGTCATGGTGGCCTCCCAATCCTCCTCAACATTTGCTCTAATAATCGTTATCTCTATCTTCTTTTGATAATCCTCCACACTCCTAAAGTCTTGGTAAAGGCTTTACAATTTTTGATGAAGCTCCCGACAATAATGATTAGGCACGAACCTCTTCCTCATGATAAAATTCAATTCTTCCCATATATTAATAGATCTTTCACGGTTCCTCCTCCTAGATGTTACTACTTGATCCCACCAAATGATAGCATAATCTCTAAATTCAAGTACCGCAATCTTTACATTTTTTTCCTCCAAGTAATTGTGGCAATCAAATATCAACTCTACTTTTTTTCCTACTCCAAGTGTGCTTCCGGATCACTCATTCCTTTGAATAAAGGAATTGTCATCTTGATATTGCCCATACTTCTATCAATATCATCTCCAACAAAATCTCTACCCTCCGATCATGCCTAACTTCTCTATGCCTCATTCTTCCTAACTCAATAGCTACCAATGCATCATCATTAATATTACTATCCGCTTCCCATTCACCAACATAATCCACTCTATCATCCTACCTTTCTTGTCTTCTTGCGGTAAAAATTTCTCTCGGTTGTTCCTTATGTAAATTAGCAGGCAATGTTTCTTTCCTAACCACTTTATCTCTTACATCCTCAAACAACTTTTCGAACCGTCGTATCACCTCATCCGACATGTTGACCTGGTTATTATTCCTACTTAAAGTAGAATCGTTTCTATCCGATATCCTAAATCTAATTTAATATTTGTCTCACGTGTATACACTCGTATATCACTCAAATTGGCTTTTGTCCTCTATTAGTCTTACCACTATGTATTTTTTCACTCAATACTTTTTTGCAAGTGCTTCAAAGAACTAATTCGAGCCCAACCGGAATTAATCCTTGTAGCAAGAAAAAATTGATGCTAGAATGACTCAACAAGTAGGAATTGTAACTTTGAGTAGAACAATAAAGGAATATTCAAGAAGGTGTTTCTTGAATTTGAATTTGAATTTTTTTTACTTGGGCAAATGGAAATTGGACGTTGCTAACAATTTTCCAAATTTTTATTTTTTTGCTCGAAAATTCAACTAGATACCAGCAAAAAAATGGATATTGATTTAGATGCTAGATTAACACACAAACAAGTTTTGAATATTGTTTTTGGTATTTTATGGATTGGGGACTCAAACAAATGAAGAACACGTAAAACACGAAGAATGAAAAAAACAAAAAGATTCAAACAAAAAGGAAAATAACTAGGATATAATCTTGATTTTTGGAACCTTGCTCTGGTACCGATTGATGTGAACCCACATAGCAATAGTAGTTACGAAACCCACACAAGATTGATTCAACCTACGAAAGCCAAGATATCAATGTTTTAAGCTTGATTAAAAAATAGTGAATCAAGAAACCAACACAATCACCGACAATATATTGACCCCGTGATTACAAGACTTAAGAATTTCACTCGATTTTGTTTAAACGCTACAAAAAATGTTCTTGATAAGTTCACAATTAGCTTGATGAAGAATAAGAAGAAAGCAATATACCTTTTTGTGGTAGTATATCCGACGAGGGTTGAGTGAATTTTGTGGTAGGGAATGGTAGTACTATCATTTTTTGTGATATTTTTGGTGTGGAGATCAATCGCTAAAGGTGGGATTTCCTTGTATTGTATTGCTTTGGAATCGTCGGCTATGGTGAATGAGGTTTTACATATACACAACAGGAGTCTCAGCTGGAACATTGTGTTTAGAAAAGGTTTACAGGATTAAGAATTGGATGATTATGTGCTGCTTTTGATATCTTTGTATAAGGCACACATTAGGGTAGGAAAGAGTGATCGTAGCAGATGGGGACTGGCACAAGATGGTATTTTTTTGTTGGCACTTATTTTAGATCCTTATTGGGACCTGTGGAGAGTCCATTCCTTTGGAAGATGGTATGAAAATATAAACTGCCCCCATGGGTGGCATTTTTATTATGGACAGTTGTCAGGGGACAAGTACTAATGGTGGACCATCTTCGAATATTGAGTCTTTATGTTACAGAGTGAAGCTATATGTATAAGAGGGATGTGGAGACGATTGACCATTTATTCTTTCATTGTGATGCTGCTCGTTTGTTGTGGAATGAGATTCTGGCCATTCAACACATAGATTACATGATGCCGAGGCGAATGGAAGATAAGTTAAAGGCATGGAGGAGAAAGCTTCACAATAAGGATAGTAAGATTGTTTGGGACCTTATTGCGGGTTACATCGTATGATGTGTTTGGAGAGAGAGAAACAATCGTTATTTTGATGATCAAGCACGGACAACAAAGCAAATTAGAGAATTGTTTTATTTGATATTATATACTTGGTTTAATGTTGCGGCTACAAGTCATATAAACTGGCTACCCCATTTCATATTGTTCTTTTTTTGTTTAAATTGATAATACACTTCATCTGTATTATCTTTTGATTAATAAAATATTTGATTATCTATATATAAAAAAAAAGATCCAAGTTCAATCCCATTATAGCCAACTCTAAATTATGTTCTAATCATATCTCTTCAATAATCTACAACATAATCCATAATTTATCATTTCTAACCTACATAAAACTTTTTGCTCTTTCTGTTCTAGTTGTCAAATGAGGGACATTTTAAATAAACTCTTCGATAGAGAAGCACTAGTAACTTTTTAATCCATGAAAATTCTATACCCTTATTTCATATAGAGGTCGTTATCCAGTCACCAATACATAATACTTCTTGTATATCACATAAAGACTTTTAATTAGGATAATGTAACATAAAGATACTATTCCACAATGAGTAAAATTTATATTTAATGATTGTCTTAAACTTTAGACTATCCAACATGTCATCCATATGTAACAAATATATCTTGATAAGAATGGAATACTTTATTCATAAGATCCAAAAATAAAATTGAAAATAACCCAAAACTGCATAACCAAAATTTCATTAAATTCATCTTAACTTCATAATTTAGCTCAAAACTTCCCAATTGTATGTAGTATAGCACAATAATCCAACAAATGATCATGAAAAAAAAGGGTTAATTAACTTAACCCAAATACATCAACACATTATTTTTCTATCGGGCAACCATAACATTCATTTACCATATCGTGTTGTAATCATGTAACCTTGTCACTTATCATCATATTGTATAACCTTAAACATTTAATTATATCCATGTTCTTAAGATCACAAATGATGTGAACCCATGTAGCAATGGTAGCTACGAAACCCACACAAGATTGATTCAACCCAAGAAAGCCAACAAATCAATGTTTAAGCTTGATTAAAAAATATTGAATCAGGGAACCAACACAATCGTCGGCAATATATTGACCCCGTGATTACAAAACTCAAGAATCTCACTCGATTTGTTGAACGCTATAAGAAATAATCTTGATAAGTTTAAAATTAATTCAATAAAGAACGAGAAGAAAGCAATATGTCTCACAATATTATCTCTCAAATTGTGTATTTTACAATGAATAGAATGAGTCATATTTATAGAGAACCCATTAAACCTAACTAGAAAATGGAATAAAAATTTAAAAATAACAAAATATATTACAAAATGTAGTTTTAACTGAAATAGAAAATTACCCGAAATTTAGAAAATTAGCGATCGAAAAAATAACAAAATATATTACAAAATAGATTTTTAACTAAAATAGAAGATTAAGCGAAATTTGGAAAAATCGCGTCCAGAATTGCACTATGCGGCCGCATAGGCCAATTGACAACCTTCAATTTTGATTCGGTATAGAGGCATACGGTCGCACCCATTTTTGTACTATGTGATCGCATAATAGTCCATCTTGCCTCCAAGTTTTGAGTTATTGATTCCAAAGCATTCGAATTTGTTTTCACTTCCATGCCCAACATAGAACTTGGTCTTTGGCTTGTTAACTTCACCCTTTTGGATCCATAGCTGATTTCTTGGCTTCATGGAATGGTCCATCTCCTCTAGGATGAAATCTTGATCTCTTTTACATTCGAACAAGCCGTTTTTACCTAACCACCCAAATCCAATCACTTGGTTCAAATACTTTATGCCTCTTCTTTTTGCTACCTTGAGATGCATATAATTCAATTCCTTGCTATCTATCTAAGCTACCACTTACAATAATAGTTAAAGGAATTAAACCAAATAAAGTTAACGGATTTAAACCATATCAAAACGTGTAAGAAAAGTAGTAGAAGATACTAAATTGGTTCCCAATATTCCATAAAGTCGAACCAAAATAGTTAAGGATATCACCAACAATGTACCCAACTATCTATCATGCTCAATTAGTTTCTTGTAACGTAATAGAATATCATTAACTAGTAATTGATTGCCTATGAATGCATGTGACAAATGACTTATTACTCTATAGAAATATTAAATGCATTAATATATGTAAAAGTACATGTCCCATGTGAAAAATATTACTATATGCTAGATCATCATTTGACCTATGTATGGGATATTGATTTTTTATCATGCCATAGTGGAATGTTTTTTCTTCAATGCTAATTAAATTTTCCACTCATATCGAATCAATTAGATACTCAATGGGTGGTATCCCACTAAATAAGTCTTCATGGAACGGGTCTTTGAGTTACTGCAATAAAGAAATATCCAGATTGGAGATGAGTTTGTTAGTTCTCACTAAAACCTCTCAATCTCACTTTTTTTGTATAGAAACTCACTTATAATTTTTTTCTCCTCTCAATAGACTACCCCATCATTAATCAAATGACATACCTGATTTTCGACATGGCATCTAGTATGAGAGATGTTCTCCAATTGCTATTCCACATCATCCAATTTAATTTGTGTATTGAGAGCTCGCGTCACCACAAGTAACTCACCTCCTAGCGGATACTCTATTCCATCTCCTTCATTAGCATCCTATAACGCAGGCATATCACCACCATCACTATCACTTACCACTTCTCGTGTGCCCCGATTCCAAACACCTAAAGCATTTGATATCCCGTGTCTTGGAAGGTTGGGAATTCGTTTTGGGTGTAATTTTGCTAACAACTTCCTCCTTTTCCCTTGGTGGTTCACTCTTAATACTCGAAACACCCCGATCATCTCTATTATCATCCTACTTCTATTTCCAAGAAAATTTAGAACTCGAAAAACCCGATGCATATCTAGTTGTCCTATTCCTCTTCAATTGTCTTTCCACTTTCATAGCTACATGTAGCATGTCTTCCAACTCCACATAATATTGCAACTCTATCACATTAGCAATCTTTCCATTCAAACCACTGAAAAATCGGGCCATGGTAGCCTCCCTATCCTCCTCAACATTCGCTCTAATCATAGTAATCTCCATCTCCTTGTGATAATCCTCAACACTCTTAGAACCTTGGTAGAGGCTTTAAAAATTTTTATGAAGCTCCCAATATTAACGATTAGACACGAGCCTCTTTCTCATGATAGCTTTCAATTCTTCCCATGTATTAATAGGCCTCTCACGGTTCCTACTCCTGGATGTTACTACATAATCCCACCAAATGATAGCATAATCGGTAAATTCAAGCACCATAATCTTTACCTTCTTTTCCTCCAGGCAATCAAATATCAATTCTACTTCCTTTTCTCACTCTAAGTATGCCTCCGAATCACTCCTTCATTTGAATGAAGGAATTGTCATTTTGATATTGTCCATACTTCTATCAACACCATCTCCAACAAGTTCTCTACCCCTCCTTTTATGCCTAACTCTTCTATCTCTCATTCTTCCTAACTCACCATCCATCAATGCATCTTAATTAATGTCACTATCCACTTCCCATTCACTAGCAAAATCTGCTCGATGATCCCATATTCCTTGTCTCCTTATGTTAGGAATATCTGTAGGTTGTTCCCCACGTAAGTTAGCAAGTAATGTATCTAGTGGATCCAATCTATCTCACATCCTCAAACAACCTTTCGAACCGTCGTATCACCTCATCCGACATGTTGACTTGACTATTATTCCTGCTTGAAGTAAAGTCGTCTCTATCCGACATCCAAATTCTAATTTAATATTTACCTCATGTGCATGCGCTCGTGATCACTCAAATTGGCTTTTCCCTCTATTAGTCTCACCACTCTTACATTTTTCCACTCAATGTTTTCTTGCAAGTATTTCAAAGAACTAATTCGATCTCAATCAAAATTAATTCTTGTAAAGTTTCAAACATTCATTTGAGTCAGAAAAATTGACTATAGAATGACTCATAAATTAGGAATTGACACTTCGAATGGATACTAAGGAAATATTTAAGAAGGTGTTTCTTGAATTGGACTGGACACTTTTGAATTTAGAATTTTTTTACTCAAAAAAATGAAATTGTATGCTGCTGGCAATTGTTTTCCGACTTTTCATTTTTTTGCTCAAAAATTCAACTAAATACGAGCAAAAAACTGATTTGGATGCTAAATGAGCACACAAACAAGTTCTGGAATTTTTTCTTAGATTGGAGACTCAAAAATGAAGAACGTAAAGAACACGAAGAATGAAGAACAAAAGACTCAAACAAAAAAGAAAAAAATAAATAGGAATAACCTTGATTTTTGGAGCATTGTTCTGATACCAATTGATGCGAACCCACATAGTAATGGTAGCTACGAAACCCACACAAGATTGATTCAATCCAAAATAGCCAATAAATCAATGTTTAAACTTGATTCAAAAATATTTAATTAGGGAACCAACATAATCGTCGACAATATATTGACCTCGTGATTACAAGACTCAAGAATCCCACTCGATTTGTTGAATGCCATAAGAAATAATCTTGATAAGTTCAAAATTAATTCAATGAAGAACGATAAGAAAGTAATATGTCTCGCAATATTATCTCTCAAATTGTATGTTTTACAATGAATAGAATGAGTCATATTTATAGAGAACCCATAAAACATAACTAGAAAATAAAATTAAACTCTAAAATTAATAAAATATATTACAAAATAGAGTTTTAACTAAAATAGAAGATTATGCGAAATTTCAAAAATTCGCTTCCAAAATTGCACTATGTGAGCGCATAGGCTTTCTGTATGCGGTCGCGTAAGCCAATTGACAACCTTCAATTTTGATTCGGTACACCCGATTTTGTACAATGTGGTCACATAGCAATCCGTCTTGCCTCCTAGATTTGATTTGTTGATTGGAAAGCATTCCAACTTGTTTCCGCTCCCATGCCCAACATAGAACTTGGTATTTGGCTTGTTAACTTCACCCTCTTAGGCTCCATTGCTTGAACAAGTGATTTAATGGCTTCATTGACTCTATTTGATTTCGAATTTGCCCTTAGCCTTTTCTCAACATATATCGAACCCTCGATAATTTGTTGCCTTCCTTGGATCACATCAACAAAATAGAAATCTTCTTATTATTTATCAGGTGAACACTTCATACCTTAATATACCATCAGAATTCCATATGCTAATTTCCCAATCTCAATAAATTTCAACTCCGCCATTATTTACTCTTTTCTCATTTTCTTATTCCTTAATTTTCATAGTCTTATTCCATTCCTCAACCCATACATGCATTTATGTAAAATATGCTAATCACCCTTTTCGCTTTCTTTACTTCAAGGCATGTTTCTTTTACTATAGCTTAAGAATGAAAATCAAGGTATATTTCTTTAGTCGACTTCATTCTTATCTTTTTACTCGATTCCCATAAATATACATGAATGCACATATCCATTTGATTCTATTTCTTAAGCAACAAATTACCCTATAATAAGTAACCATTATAAAGTCTATCCCTATTTTTCTCACATCCCTTATAATCAAATAACTCATAAATAATCAAAATGATCGGAGTCACATGAATGTTAATTTCCTCAATGCATAACATATATAATAACACATTGTTCTCTATCGATCAATATTCAATATAGTATCATCGTTTTATCTCGATGAGATTCTTATCATATATATAGGTATACATCATCATGATTTCTATCATTCTCCGCTTTGTAAATGACTATAAATTACCACAAGATATCAATAATATGAATGATCATTTATCTCCAAAAATAATTAAGATTCCTCACATGATTGACTTCAATTACACTATATAATACTATTTACATGTACTTATCCTGCAAGACATAACTAGAGATATTTCCCATATATACATTAGTAGCCTATTTGTGTTGACCTATGATTCAATA